>LT855407.1:3608668-3705040 GCA_900184765.1 Hymenoscyphus fraxineus
GTTCCTTAGTTCAAGAAACTAAGGAGATGACTTTTGGGAAGTGGTGGTTTTTTGTGCTGAGATGGTGTGTGGTAAGGATTCTTCTTTGGGGGTTGTTGACAAGAGAGAAAGTAAGTAGGGTTTCTCAATGGTTGGAAACGATTCAAGAAACGAATTGACAATGTCAGTTGAGTAGTTATCGTGTGATTGAGTTGTTATTTAGAAGAAGAGGATAGTCGATAATGGTCCTTATGCTAGAGTTCTCTATGATGTGTAGAGAAGAAAGTTGCAGTGATTGTGAATGATGTTTTTAATGAACGGAGAGGCAGGTTATATAACTAACTCGAAGCAATAGAGAGATGTACTGTACTAATCAAAGAGTTGTTCTTATTCTTCTGCCTTGAACTTGAAGAACGATCCACAATCCGCCTCCTACACTGGTAAAGCGGAGCTAGATGGAGGATCATGTCAAGAAAAGGCACCAAGATTTGCACCTCTCCGTTGGAGATGATATATCGTACATCTCACGAGATATTATGAAAAGCTTGCCACTCTACCTTTCAACAAGGGGTAATTGCCAACTTAGAGAAGTACTGTGCTTCTTTGTCATCATTTCAAGAATCAATGGTCGGAGGCCGCTCGTGTGAAACAATAAAGTTGATGAGATTCAACATTAATATTGAAAGATTAGCCGCGATTTCTTCTTGCACTCTTAGCGAGACAGCTCAGCTTCATGCTCAAATGGTGGGTCCAGCCGTCCTTGCATAATCCTTCACCCCTAAATGAATCGCATTGGATGCCAGGCAGCCAGAATTATGATTGCCGACTCGCTATGGGTAAGGATTGTAGCCAATGCCATTGGCCAATAGGATTGTATCCAGGAACTGAGGCTCTTTAGCTCTCACCTAAGTCGGTCAATATGAAGAAAGCCGGGTATGGATTATGTAATTAGAAAATATACGAAGGGAGCCAATGGAGATTACCTGTTTGGACCCCACAAGACACATGTGATGATATGATGCTAGAAGAGCTTTCTCCAACATGGTGTGAAGGCCAACTGAGGCCAAAATGGGGACCAATTGCATCGGCGCAGTTCGGTGGCTCAGGGGGCAAAGCAAACTTGCCCTGAACTATGAAGAGCTTGCGTGAAGTAGCTGGTCACGGAGAGTATGCGGAGACTTCCATGTCCATTTTATCAGCACTTGTTCATCATTTCATCATTTCACCATGCCCTCGTGTGCTGAGTAAATGAGCTGTGGTTGAGCCTGCAACTCGGACCTCAAACATTCAAAGGAGATTGCTCGCGGCCCAGTCACAGAACGAGAAAATACCCAAGAGAAGCTATCGAACATAGAAAAATACATGGCGCGGGACGAGAAGCAATCGAGGAAATGTATGTTCCAATGATTTTGGATTTGTGAGGAAGCAGGTTGGCTTGATGGCCGCAAATTCCCGGCCCAAAAGGAGTATATTTCACGTGACCCGTGAATCACCTCACCCCACCTGCAGGCCTGTTCATTCAACACCAAATCTGTCATTAATAAATTATATCCCAATCGATTTCATTTCTCATTGAAAACATTATGTCGATAGAAATCTCCAATGGAAGCCCAAGTTTGTTGTATTGAGATACAGTCACGTGATACATCCCAGTCCATGGGCACCTCAGTCTACATAGGTATTCTTCCCCAAGACCTGACGTTTTAGGTAGATTAGAAATCCCATCCTCTGAATGGCCCAAGTCTCCAACCGTCAAAGATAGGCTACCGAGAGAAACTAGGTAAGAGGGCTTGAAACATCGACCACTCCTCCACCACTTCGCCACGGTCAGCATCCTAATCCTCATTATCAACGTTCACTTCTCCCTATATTCTCTTCAGCCAGCAGTTATAATGTTTCAAAAACTCGAGCGCGCCTATTTATGGTAAACTGCCGCCTGCAATGGAATGATTAGCTTATATTTTCATCCTTCCGCGTTTATTTAACCCTCGCGCTTGGTACGTGAATTAACTGTCGGCTACCGACCGATCCTTCGGATCACTACTTCTACCTGGCTCCACATATCACACTTACTGATTTTCACCCACAGCAGTCAAGGGAGGACCAGGTTCTCGGAATTGGATCAGTCGAGATCAGGGGATCAATTTGAGAGATGCCGGTAGGTACGATACGGTACAACTTGACAGTAATCTTAACTGCAACTGTCCGAAGCTAAAATATGACCATTTCTGAGACAGAGTTACAATTGCGTCATAGGTAAGTCGCGATACTACATCGATTTGTATCGCTACTCGGCCGTTTATGGTGAATAATCATTTCGATTATTTAATTAGGCCGTGCTGTACTTGTACTATCGCTCATTTCAGCATCTTACAGGCTCAACAACGCCTGGGTTTCAAAGCAGGTGATGTTAACGCCGTTCACTAATCATTAATCCACGGACTTTACCCACAACCAGCTTACACCTTGGCCGGAGAACCAATCAGAAATCCACCCTCATGCCCCCCAATGACAAAGACATGCATCCAACGATTTTGAGCCTCTCACGTAGCATTGCTTTGTTTCGAGTCGAATTATTCAGCATTGCACTTCTTAGGCTATCAAGAACGAAGTTTAACTTGCTCGGCCTAGGGAGTTCTCCCGTTTCCTGCTTACTTCCTCCAAGCCATTGTTGGTTTCCTTCCGTCTGATTTGTCTTGTTGGCCCGATAAGCAAGGTACCTTTGTGACTCAGGACGAGTTGAGAGAATGCGGTCGAATTGTGCGTTGATATCGGCATTAAGGTCCAATCGCTAGTGCCTTTTTCAGATAGACCTTGTAAACAGAGTCTATGTAGGATAAGGGAATATATAGCATATCTATCTCGCCTTTCCAGTTTCTCTTGCCATTAATACAATTCATCTCTTCATCTCGTTTGCGTTCTATTCATTTCCATATTTCAAGAGAACCGATTTGTCTCAAAACATCCCAGCGACTATTCGACAACACGCTTTGTTTGCGCGAGTATTACAGCCAAACCCCGAAGTTTCCATCCGTGTTGGATCTCAACCAGGTTTAGGTAGTTCTCCAATATGACGGATATACTGCGAGAGGCCCCTTTAGGTCAAGTTATTCGCTGGGTCACAGGCAATAGATTCCTGCAATACCCAGAAGAACTTCCAGACTTTGAATTACCAGCCACTTACAACGCCCTACTCAACTCCTCATCCCAGAAAAGATCAGAGATCGAAGGCCATCGACAGCAAAGCCACGCCAGTGCTCGCACCCAACAATCCAGTATTAGTGATGAACCTTCGGACCTGGAGAAAGTCGATACAGAAAAGTTGCCAGAGAGAGCTGAAGGAGATGCGTCTCTCCAGTTAGCTCGCACAAAAAGTCGGCTAGAGACAACTCCATACACGGAGGAGCGTCTTGAGATTGAAGCGGAACTAGCCATTGAACGAACGAAAAGCAGGCCAATCGTTCCTGTCAAGACAGCAGATGGAGTTATTCTCGTCGATTGGTATACCACTGATGACAGTAAGCTTTCTCCAGTTCCTCCAGACTATTTCCAATCAAAGATTAGAAGCTGACCACCATCTCAGAGGCCAATCCACAAAACTGGTCAAACGGGAAACGCTTCGCTGTAAGCTTGATCATCTGCTTGTATACTTTTGTCGTCTACACCGGATCCGCAATCTACACATCCAGTATCGAGGGAGTGATCAACAAGTTTGGAGTGTCACCGACAGAAGCCTCATTACCATTATCCCTTTATGTCCTCGCTTACGGCGTGGGTCCCCTCCTATTCGCCCCCCTCTCCGAAATTCCTGTGATTGGTCGCTCGCCTGTTTACGCTTCGACAATGGCAATCTTTACCATCCTCTCTCTACCCACAGCAATGGTAGATAACTTCGCTGGCCTACTCGTGCTACGATTTCTACAAGGCTTCTTCGGCTCACCATGTTTGGCTATAGGCGCGGCAACAATGCAGGATATGTACTCCCTTCTATACCTCCCATATGCCTTGGTAGCATGGGTATCAGCCGCTTACTGTGGTCCCGCTCTGGGTCCATTGCTATCCGGATTCGCAGTAACAGCCAAAGGCTGGCGCTGGAGTTTATGGGAAATCCTCTGGGCAGCCGGTCCAATTTTCCTCGTCATGTTCATGCTCCTCCCAGAGACATCCACACCCAACATCCTCCTCCGACGTGCAGCCCGTCTACGAAAGCTCACCGGCGACAACCGTCTAAAATCGCAATCCGAAATCGACCAAAAGAATCTCCAGCCCTCCGCCATCCTCATCGACGCCATCGTCAAGCCCCTCGAAATCACCATCAAGGACCCCGCCATCCTCTTCGTCAACCTCTACACCGCCATCGTCTACGGAATCTACTACTCCTTCTTCGAAGTCTTTCCCCTCGTCTACCCACCCATGTACGGCTTCTCCCTCGGCATGATCGGCGTGGTATTCACTTGCATCCTCGTAGCCTGCGTTCTAGGCATAGCAGTTTACTGTCTCTACCTCCACTTCCTCCTCATCCCCGACATCAAAGCCCACGGCCTACGAGCCCAAGAATCTCGTCTTGTTCCCGCGCTATACGCCTGTTTCGGACCGACCATCGGACTCTTCCTCTTCGCTTGGACCGCGAACCCAGATATCCACTGGATCGTCCCAACGATTGGAATCGTAATCTACGGGGGAAGTGTATTCATCGTCATGCAATGTATCTTCGTCTACGTACCTCTCTCATACCCTCAATACGCTGCGAGTTTATTTGCCGGCAACGATTTTTTGAGAAGTGCTTTTGCTTGTGGGAGTATTCTTTTCGGGAGGCCGCTGTTTATTAATTTGGGGATTGGGAGGGGTGTTAGTCTCCTTGGGGGATTGAGTGTTATTGGGATTGTTGGGATGTTTGGGCTTTATACTAGGGGCGCGAAGTTGAGAGCTAGGAGTAAGTTTGCGGTTGCTTAGGAGGGAGTGGATGGTGGGATGAATTTATGATTGGGGCCATGAAATACATGATGAGTTTGGGCAATCTTGTTTGGGCGTTTAGGGGGGCTTAGAATGGTTGGTGGGATGATACAGGGCCGGCGAGCTTTGATAGAGTTAATAGATAATTATATTCAAAAAGTAACTAATCGCTTCTTCATGGCTGATCCTCATGAGAAAGAGACATGCTTTGACAAACGTGTAACTAGCTAGACAACCTACTATTCTTTATACTTTTTCGCTAATATCAAATAATCACTCATATACAAATATTCTTCTAAACATTCATAACAATATCATGAAAGACGTAATCATCAAATAAAAAAGAGAAAAAAAGAAAGTAATATTCATCCCAAAATCATTCCATACAACTCAATGTCTCATTTCATCAGAAAAATCCAGTAAAGTAGCACAACTCAAAACCACACCCCTTAATAAACCCAGCTCCTTCCAATACCGCAAAACAATCTACAAACCCCTTACTTACTCCCCAAACGCTCCCTCTCATACTAACAAGCACCTAACAAGCACCGCACTTAAAACCAACCAGACACCCCCTGGTGCCCCTTATAATTCTAGTACCCCTTGTAATTCAAAATGACTTAAATTATCAGTAATAAAATACCAGAACAGCAAAACCCATCAACCAAACATTCGAACATGACGAAATCAACTCACAGTACCTGAAGATCGGAGGTACTTATATAATACAACCTGGAACAGACAACCGCGGGGATAGATACTGTATTAATATTAGCGGCTTCTTTCCAGTCCTACCCACGCGATTTGGGCATTGAAAACAGGCATTGACGGAACACTCCAATTCTAGGTTGTAAGCGACCTGGAAGGGTACTTGAAGCATGCCATTACAATGGAACATTTTTGGGTCGAATAAAGGTAGGGTGTCTGGTGCATTTCCCGATATCACTTTTTTCATGAACATGTAACTCCCGCTTTGCCCCACCAATCTATACCTCACTTTGGGATTAGACAATCGATGCATTAGGGAATCGCCATTCATAATTCTAAAGACACTATCGAAGTACGGAATGAACATAAACACATAAACGCTGAAGACCGCGAGAAAAAGAATCTGCGTACGAGTACATAACCCCCTATAACCACTTCATTCATCCCCCGTTTTTCTGTCCTGCTTCCTACCACCCATCCGCGTATCTCATCATTCGTTTCCTAGAGAGAAAAGACATTCATTGACCAGAGGCGTGTCCCACCATGATCATGTTATTGGCTACGTTTCGTTGGATATTCAAGTTCCAGCCAATTGACTATTCATTTATCTCTCAACCCAAAGTGATCCCAAGTTTATTCCAGATATTGCGACATTGGCTCTATGAAGCCTTCTTGGCAGCTGGAGACTTGTTGACGTAGTGTCCGACATCGGTCGCATCGTGGAAGGTTCTTGCGCTGCTCTTGATAACTTCCCAGGCCTGTCTGGCTGCTGGTGGGGTTGATTGGCCACCAGCAAGACTGTCGATTCTACCCTCCAGTTGTCTGAATTGTGTCTGAACAAAGCTGCTCTGTGCAAATCGGGCACGGAGGAAGGCAGTGTAGATGGTAATCAAGATCCAAGACCCACGTTGGAACAAAAGGGCCGAGAGAAGGAGTCTACCCCAAAGCATGATCTCAAGAATGGCTACGAGACCCATGGAAGCATCATAGTATTCTTTGACGAACCTTCCAATGGTATCGGCTAATGGGTGAGTTTTGAGAACGGGTTTGGCATTTGGGGAGGAACCTGGAGCGGGAGCAGCTTGTTGTTGAGGTTGAATGGTTGGGATCAAGTTTGTTCGGGCGTAGGTCGCGACATGGAAGATGGAATACACTCCAAATGGGAGCATAGCGAGGGGGTAATGAGCGGAAAATAGCCAGACGAGGGCCATTGCTAATGTCATATTAGCAAAATGCGCATGATAACATAGTGGAATTGTAACTTACCCAAGTATTGCACATTCTCATCTGCGATCAACGAAACAATGCCACCTTGCGCTCTGCTACCAGCTCTTGAACGAGCGCGGAAAGCCTTGTAGACCACAATCCCGTATGTTACAGCTGCGGAGACAAAGGAGGTTCGATAGGAAAAGACTGCCATTCTCGAATAGTAGTTGAAGGTGAGATAGGAGAATCCATATCGGACGATACAGAACAGGAGGGTCAGATGCCTAGAGGAAGACTGTTAGTGAGGTTTCGTTTCCCAAATATCCCAACATTATGATGTGCTGCAGGGAAGCGGAAGCTTGAGCTCAACCCTGGGCCTCCCGCGAAGACCGCCATCAAAGATCGAAGAGTACAACTAGCTGGAAAGAAGGTCCACGTACCCGACAAACCACGCAACTAAAGAACAAGTTAGTAGACTGGTCTGCGGATCCCCTCTGAATGGGTTTACATACATTGAAGTGTCTGGGCAAGCTGCAGCAGCCTTTGCTGCAGAGGCAGAGCGGCCGATGGGACTGGCGCCATCGTTGTAGCGGTGCGGGGTATTGGCGGAAGAAAATGAAGCTATTCGGAAGCCGTGTACTGGGCGTGGGAATGGGTAGTGCTGAGGATGGGTGTGGTGTCGTGTGCGCGGTGTCAGTGTCCTCTTGGGTTGGTGGACTTGGGAGGAGTGGAAGAGTCTGGCTTTGCTGGTGGCTGGTGGCTGGAAGTGACGGTAATGTAATCCTGGTCATGATGGGTGTTAGCGAAAACCGTCCGAGCTCAAGCTCCATACCGGATGCCATTACGGCCATTCACACCGCACACGTAGATGATGCTTACGTACCAAAATGTGTTTTTTTCTAGGAATGGGAAGTTGGTGAGTTGGAGAAATGATTCACTTGATTGTGCGAGATGAATTGTTATATTTCGTGTCGTAGCGTGGTAACTATTTCAATATTCTTCCTTGATTCGGACCACAAGCCAACAGCCACCTTGCACCCCCTTCGTCATCGGTCCAGCCTTGAACCAGGGGTACAGCTGTATGTGTAAGTGTAACCCGAACAATCCCGCAAAGCGCAAAGCGGCATGTCCTATTACTCCGTACATACGTACCGGTATTTGGACGTAGTCACAAGAATACTCCCTGAACACTCTATAATCATTCCTTTTCCATCTTAATTTATGAATGTTTTGGATTCTTGGTAAGGCCACCTCACCGCCGTTCAGATTCCAGCTCCATTTATCAGCAGCTCCTCTCCACTTTACCCCAGATTTGGCACGTGCTTAACTGTATAACTTGAGTCCACCGAGCAGCGGTTTGGTAGTTGAAATGGCCGAAATCGAATCTACGAAGTAAGAGACATCAAGAGGATTCATGAAAGTATACATAAAAGAAGTCGAGTCGGCTATTCGCTTGTGAATAGTGACGTATCATGTGATCACTTCGCCTCCCTGAAGTCACTTGGGAATGTTCTGTTGGGGTTGATAGCTATCACTGGCTTGCGTAAACCCGGTCTATTACAACAATTGTCCGGAATAAATCCAAGTCTATATACAACCTTCTTACACCGAGACCACTGGTATTTAATCAGTCTCAACTTCCGTTCAACCGATAGACGATAGACGTATATACGTACTGGTCGGGTAGGTTTGGAAGTTGAGGTGAAAGTTCTTGTGAATACACTCGAGTACTCAAAGAAGTGCTATTCCCGTTCATGGTGTGTAGGTGATTGTTTTATGGTAGGTCACACACCTAGTCACAGTAAGTACCTTGGCCTAGCACTTTTTCCTTTGGCTATAAATACCCATCCTCTCAGTGATTCTTGCCTCCTAATCAGCTTCGCTGTTCAACTCTCACAACAATAATACCCCGCCCATAAAAGGCATACTTCCACACCCGCCCACTAGACTCCGAGTAACGTTGGTCTTATTCTTCAAGTACACAGAACTTCATTCAAGGTTCACGATGGATTTCAGCAATCAAAATACGATCACCGAATCTTCTCAACCCGATAGAGAAGACGCCCATCAGAAGCCACTATTGTTCAGATTACCACCAGAGATACTGCAGAACATTCCCGTTTACCTTCCTCTTGCCTCTGCAGCCTGTTTCTCTCTCTCTTGTCGAAACGTCTACACCATGCTCGGAACGAAATATCTTGCTCAACTAAAACGGTCTCAAGAAACCTACGATTTTTTGACTCTGTTGGAACGCGATATTCCTGACTCCGTATCCTGCAAGCCGTGCAAAGTTCTTCATCCAATAAAGGATGCCGAGAGACTCTCACACGCAGGAACGATGGGGGTCTCAGATCACGTTTACTTTGCTTTCAGCCCCGTGGTTCTCAAAATGCTTATGAAGCATCACAGCTTATTTGGTCTTGATAATCGAAGCCGCGAACTTATCAAGCTTTTGTCGCCAGAGCCTGATACGCGCACGGGCTGGGAAGGAGACACACTTACAAATGAAGTGCAAGTTCGGATAGAAAGCGGTTCCTTCTTCATCTGCCAGACTCGAACTTGGGAGTGCGAGTGTACCGCTATGGTGCAAGACCCTATTACACTCATGTCTGTCGACCCAGAATACTGCGATCATGTTCAATTCGAGCTAGATCCTACTAGAAGGATTCTCGAATTGATAGCCCCTCGCTACGATTTAGCGGATGACTCTCCACCTGAGTATTTAAAGTTCCCACATTGCGAGAGCAATGTTTCTTGGGAACGCAGCACCGACCTCTTTCGATGTAGCCTTTGTCGAACTGAATACAAGGCCGACATGAAGCATGAAAGCAGTTGTGCTCTGAGGGTGACAATTACGTCTTGGAAAGACCTTGGCAAGGGACCCGGAGGAGATGTGTGGGATCAACTTAGGGCCTGTTTTCCCAGAATCTCGAGCCTCCATATTCGACGAATGGCATATGCAAAGTATCCATAATATACCGAATTAAGCTCAAATCCGAGGTCTAAACTCTCAACTCTATAAAACTCGTTATTTATCTACTCTCGAGAAACAGCTAAGGATATTATACCGTAATATGCCCAGGGTCCTAGTCAGGGCATTAATCGATACCCACATAATATTGTCGTATAATATCCTCCTACTAAAAGACATGCTCAAAAGGATATTTTGCTTAGACTAAAATATCCTCCTTAATATCCTCCCTCGATATTGTCGCCAAGGACCCCTCCATAAACCCCGCCAAATCGTATATCTGAAGCTATTCCCACTACCACTAATATAGAAGACCCTTATAATTCGGACAAGGATATTGTGTTATTAAGTATAATTATTACTATTCTCGAGGCAGAGGACGATTCGGATAATGCTGGAAATAAGGTAGGAGGTATACGATTTAATCGTCGAAGTATAAGGACAGGACAAAGTAGTAACGACTATATAACAGAACTTTTAAGGTTAGCGTATCCTACACGTATTCGAGACGTTCTCCGTATAAATATAGAGACTTTTTATACGTTAAGAGACTAGTTCGTATAATATACGAACCTTCGAGGACGTGGTGCAATATATGAAGGTCGGAATATATATATATCGGTTGAAGAGAAAATCGTGATATTTCTATATATCGTCGGCTAGGGCCAATCAAATCGCGGCGCTCAGGAACAGTTCTCACATACTGGTTCGAGTATTAGCAGGTAAAGCGTAAAGTCGGTACAAAAAGTATACCAAATACTAACTTTGCAATAGAGCGTTTTATGACATACTTAATACCCTCCTTATATTATATAACCAAGTCGTAAATTTACCTACTACCACCACACCACTTTCAACTCGTATTTAGGACGATTATCGCTTCTTTCCGTATTTTAAGGACTGCCTAGGTGCCTTAGATAGAACTCACGTTAATATACATGTGCCTACGTCTGAGCATGCTCGATATCAGAACCGTAAAGGAACGCTTTCGCAGAACGTCCTGGCGGTCTATAACTTCGATATATTATTTGTATATCTCTTGCCAGGGTAGGAGGGATCCGCACATAATAGTAGAGTCCTGGCGGACGCTCAGGGTTACAAAGGATTCAAAACTCCGCGTGGAAAGTACTAGCTTAGTAACGCGGGATATAGCAATACCAAGTTCGTTCTAGCGCCGTATCGAGGTGTACGTTACTACCTGAAGGAGCAAAGGCTAGCGGATCAACGACCTAAGAATGCGAAGGAGTTGTTTAATTTGCGGCACTCGTCCTTGCGGAATGTGATTAAGCGGATATTCGAGGTGTTAAAACATCGATTTAGGGCGCTGGCTAGGACAATAGAGTATTCGACAGATACGCAAGTTTAACTCGTCCTTGCGATATACGCTCTTTACAACTTTGTAAGAATCCACGAGGGGGACGACGACGACGAGTATTAAGGAGAGATCGAAGCGGAGGGGCATATTATAGGAGGAGAGGCGGATAGAGTAAGCGGTACAGGAAATAAGTAGATAGATAGTAAAAGAGACGCTATTACGCAAGCTATGTAGGACGATTATATTATATATTTGTATTCTTAACAGTAGATAAATTCGCTAAAAGTAGAGTATTTTAATTGCCTATTCCTAGCCAAATTGTATGTAAACCGGCAAACTTATTACTTAGTCGAAACTTTTACAAGAACTAAATAATATCTAATTATCTTTAACATTAGAACCAACACCCATATACGCAGCTATATCCGACTCATCCACCTGGTCTAACTCGTCCAGGGCCTCCTTATCCAACTCTATCTGTTCAATCGTCTTTGATACCTTGATTTTATGTGCCAGGAGCCATTTATCCCTCATCTTGCTAGTATCCATAAAGCAAAAGATTCGAGCGGTATCCTGATCCGACAGGAGTTCTAAAGCCTTGTACCAGTTTACGTCCGACATTCAGAGCCAATACTCCTCCTTCAGAATCGTAATCGCAACTTCGACCTTGTACTAACGAGACGCATATATCTTGCCCATGATCGATACTATACTAGAGAGATACCCCTCCTTCCTCTTCTTCGAGAATCGACTCCCGCTAGCTCCTCGAGCCTCGATACCTTCAAGATCGATTCTACGACCCCGCTTTCGAGGTGGAAGAGATGGCGTCTGGGATGGAGTCTCTGGAGCACTCGAATCCGTTAGATCAATCGATTGTGACTGGCCCTGGGATAAGGAGAGCGCTCCTCCACTATTTGCAAGACTTGTCGAATACAACTCCTCTAAGGTGTTAGTGAAAGGTAGGGAGTTATTTTTGTGCTAGCGACAACCTTTCCTGACTCGAATAACGTCCTCCCAGACGTCGTCGTTCGCTGTAATCATCTAGGTTAGTTCGTCCTATCTAAAACCTGACTAATCTCGAAGGAATCGCTAGTCCTTAAATAGTTGCTTGTACGTTTGTTCCTTGCTTTTAAGCTTCTCGATTTTGACGTCTGACGCCAGACTACTATAAACAAGCAGGATCTCCTTTAATACCTCGACCCAGGCCTCCTTTTTAAACCCCGAATCCGCACGTTTACTAAGTTGTTACTGTTCTAAGAGAGTATTAAATAAGACCCTTTCTATCTCGGTAGTCCATTTTAGCTGTTTGTCCTTAGACGAACTAGACTCCTCGCTAACAAAGACAATAGGAGCAGAAGCTTTACCCTTTTCCTTACTCGAATTGACCTTGATAACCGGGGGTACAACTACATCGTCTGTTTGCGTGACCGGGGCGGGGGGAGGGTCTGGCATATCTAGCTCAAAGGACTGGCCACTTAGTGGAATATTGTCGTCCAGGACACCCTTGTCGTCGTCCAGGACAACCTAGGTTTGTTCCTAGATAAGTGCCGCGATATCTTCAACACCTAGAATTAGAGTTAAAGGAACGTACGTCTCAGGAGTCGCTATATCGACTATTTGTACACCTAGAATACTATTGATTATCGCCTAGATTGCGGCGGCAGATATAGCAGCTTTTACTACCTTTACGGATAGTTTAGTAGCTCTGGTACTCTTACGTAGTAGTATATTAATTAAATAAAAATAAGTGAGTAATAATATATAGTTTATTTAAGTACGAATACTCGTCTTTATATAAACAAAGTCGCTTCTATATAAGCGAATGATCGACCCCTCCCTAGTACAAATGAAATTTTTTTTCTTCTTCGAAACTTATACTAATACATATATTATGTTCCAGATATCTAGAAACGCTAATTATTCTACTTTAGGTCTGTTCCGATAATAATTAAGTGATCTATATAGTTGAAGTCTGTGAATCCGGGTTCCGAAAGTTTCGTCTATAAGGCTCAAACAGGCGTATATTCGGTACGATTAGGAAGTCTCGGGAAACACTGTTTATACGGAACGACAAAGTGGCTTATTTGGTACGATTTAACTTGGCAACACTCGAATTTAACTTGGCAAGGACGAGGTGGATATACGGAACTCAAATATGCGTATTGCCAAGTAATATCGATCAAATCGAGTACGAAAAGTGGGTTTTACAATATGGAGTTTGTGGCTCGAGATTCTGGGAAAACAGGCCCTTAAGATGAACCCGTAGTAGACCCCCTCAAGGAGAGATCGCTGTGGCGTTTGAAAGAGGGCTACCTTAATTGATCTGGCGCATAGGAGGAAAGGGAGAATTGGGGCTGTAAAGTGAGTATAGGGCAGTAACAAGGAGAGCCTTCAAGATC
Organism: Hymenoscyphus fraxineus; assembly: GCA_900184765.1. Taxonomy (NCBI): domain Eukaryota; kingdom Fungi; phylum Ascomycota; class Leotiomycetes; order Helotiales; family Helotiaceae; genus Hymenoscyphus; species Hymenoscyphus fraxineus. The sequence continues at coordinate 3,622,200 of LT855407.1, forward strand.
TTTTGAGCCAGGTTTGTCTGCTCCACTCCACTAACAAGTTACTGACCTCTGGAACAGAGTATATGCCCTGGTGGCAAAAAGGTTCAATTATTCTTCCTAGTACTGTACATACATATTATTCTTTTCCGTCGCGGAGAGCAATGAGTTTGCAGTCATCGTATAGAAATTTAGACGAATTAGAAATCCCAAATGTTTGTTTTCACGAAGTCTTTTGGACAACACGTGAAACAAAGTTGTGCACGAAGTGATGCAGCCAACGGATTCTAGACTAAGAATCATTTGACTTCTTCGACGTCGGCAGTGAAAGATTCCATGTTGTCATCAAAAAGACCTTAGCTAGCAAATACTGCATTACTGGCCAAGCTTACCATATGACTCGACAGGGACTTCATCAACAACCGCGGATCACCAAATACACGCACTTCAACCTTGCCACTAAAGAATCTTGCCATGAGATCTCCCATATGAAACCGCATTTAAAACTTTCTTCTTAAACTGAGACCTTATAAGTTATACCACAGACGGAGCCTTTGTGCTGTCACCACTTCCTCTCCCAGTGAAGTGATAACCGCAATTGCCAAAGAGGATATATAATCATACAGAGCCAAGTTATGAATGCTATCATCCCTCTTAGACTCTTAAGCCTCGAAGAGGAGTTCGTGACCCGCGGGTTTCAACAGGCCCTCCAAAGATTTGAAGACCTTACAGAATTCAGAATTCTAATCCCTGCAAAATAGAGAACCTTTCCCCCCCTGCTATCCACCTCAAAAATTGCAAAAAGAGTAGGTTCTCGGCACAAGCCCAAAACCCCCAAAACCCCCAAATCATTCGGTATCTCAAGTCCAAAGACTTGAAGAAGTTGGTTCATCTCACGATGTAGCTCGACCCAGATAATGTACTTTTATGACCTTGCTGAGAGGATTTATCTCATTTTGGTTCTTGGATGTGGATCTAGGTCTTGTCCTCAACCCTAACAATAACTCTGGGTTCACAAGTAGGGCGGGGCTAAGTGCCATTCCAACAACTTTCAGATTAACGTTATTAGAAGTTAGACACACGAGAAAGAGGCAACATATCTAGACTTGTTTTCATATCTCCTTACCCCGCTACGCTAAGACCTCCAACTTACATTCTCATATAGCTCTAAGCTAAGCTCCTTGACCACGAAACCAGTAATTTGGTAGGAACCCTTATATTGACCTTTGCACTTGCTCTACTCTACAAGCGGTCGTTGAACGCACTATCTCTAGCTACAAGAATCATCGTCGTATTCGCACCACTGGAGTCAATCTGTGGAACACTAATGGCCCTATTAATACTTCTAATTTATTTGAAATCACGATCATTGCAATAGCTGGTTCACGTGTATAGATCTGGAACTGTAAAAGTCCCCGGAATCATTAATTGTAGCAAGGAGAGAGACAAGGCGAGGAAAAACAAAATTCGCATCTTCGTTTGTACAGTGGGTAATAAGTAGCGAGTTGCAGATGTCGTACTTAAGGCTATTGAGCAGTAAGAGGAGCCTACTTAATACAGTGTTTATTACCTCGCTCGCCTAGTTCTACCATATCATTTTCACTCAAACTTGCCGGAATAAAGCTTGCAAACTACACAGAGTCTAATACCAGAATCAATAATCCTGTGTTTTTATTCTTTTAACCCTTTTCATATAGTAAAACGAGACATTCAGTAAACATCTAGCGAGGACTCTCTCGCGCCACGCTGAATTTCACAAATTGACACAAAGCCAGACAACTTTAAGACCCCGTCTCAAAGAAGGGTTGGTTAAAAGCAGCCTTCAAGATTTTGAAATGAGGTAATCCTTCAATATAACAGCAGTGTTTCTGTTGAGATCCTGCGAGAAGAATGCTCAGCCCTCGCAAGCAAATATTTTGTCATCAATCCTGTCGAGACATTACTCCGGGGCCCTGAAGCTTTCTCCTATTCCTCCAATTTGGCCATCCGTCTAACTGAAGATGGAGCTCATGCGAAATCTCGGTTGTATTCATCTCGAATTGCAGAATTCGATATCACAGGTAGTTTGGTCGTATGTTCATATGCCGGCATCAAATCCATTTCTGAGAGAGCTTAGGGTATTTGGTGGCAACAACTTCCACACCTTTCCTCAAACCTTCAATGATACACTTTCGAAGGACTTCTAACATAAAGCAAAGTATGTCATAGGTACCGCTGTCACTTGCAAAAAACCAATGGTATGCGCCGATAGTTGGTTGCTATGGATTTCGTTGAGTAGTACATAAGAGTTTGACATAATGTTTCGAGCTAGACTCATAGATTCCGAGAAATTGGGCGAAGCGTTCGTTTTGGAAGACCAAAGTATCCCGTAACCTGGAGGATCGATGCAGTTGGAGAGTCATTTACCAGATTCGTGGGCAACTCCCATCAGCAGGGATTTGACCAATATGTTGCAAGCAAGAAAACATCTTGGAAGGGTCAGCGTACGAAACACCTACTCAATCAGTCAAATACTCGAGCAAAGAAGAGTAGAGTAGCTGATCCCACCAATCAAATAGTAATGAGTACTAAATCTGACTTCTTGAGTAGTACTCGAGTAGTAGTAACGTGACTAATATAACTAAAATACAAAGTAATTGTGCTTGGATAAAAGCTCTCCTATCTCACTTGTCTCCTGTCCCTTACCTTTCTCGCCTCCCTTTTAATAGATGCGCTCGATTATACCGGTACTGTCGCTTATACCTTATACAGGGGATCCGGCCAAGTCCGAGCTGTCGGACCGGCCGGCCTAGCTCGGCCTAACCTACTCCGTACTACTTGAGTAGTTGGCGAATAGTACGGAGTAGGTACTACTACTCTACTCTACTCTACTCATTCCATACGCCGAATAAGCAAAAGGCTCTCGTTCAGAAGAGAGAGAGAGATAGCTGCAATAGTCGGAAATCGAGCATTCCGGCTAAGAAGTATCTCGCAATGGCGTGAAAAGGTCATGTCTTTTTTGTGTCGGCAAAGGCCTCGAGGCAGCTCCTTTTAGTACTCTTCCAATGTTCGTATTTTTGTATATTGGCGAAGTGATGGAAGCCATGTTATACGAACGATTTGACGAAGCAGGAAAATCGGCTGGCTGTTTTGGGGGTGAGAACATTGTTTTCCCAAGAGTAGTTTCCAAGATTCGGTAATAAGTTCCAGCATCTTGGTTTGTTCCGCCTATATCGGTGTTCGGCTGAGCATAAGAAAAGGCTGGAAGCTTTGCGTAGGAGAATGGGTCTTTCGCTTTCTGAATTACTCTTTCCCAGACTGAATTCTTGCATGTCTTTGCCTCTTGGGCATTCATCCCTTTGGCAAGCAGCCCAGCTTGGAGTCTACTTAGGATCTTTTCGGTGTTGGCTTGTTCATTGGCTTGTAGCGACGCGATGCTATCCTTGATAAGCTGACTTATCTCCTCCTGGTTCTTCCGCAATTCTTTTTGCTCCTTCTTTTGCTGTTCGATGATTCCCTCTAGCTTTGTAGTCTGCTCTTTCTGTGATTTGCTTTGTATGAGGTCGAGTATGAGAGTGATACTTTGGCGATGGCCTCCAAATTTCGATAGTAGTTCATCAAAACGCTTCTTGTCTTTCAGGTAGCGAAGCCTGTTGCCCAGTATGGCTGTTGGGTCGCGGTATGCTTTAAGCATACTTCTGATCTCTTTCAAATTGGATTTGAGAGGCGATAGAGTACTCCGAACTATGGAGGCTCTTGAGAATGGTATCAGTAGATGATAGGTATTGTAGTTTGGTGAAGTTACTTACATATCAGATCTTTCCTCTACAAATATGGCCTCGTCCCCAATTTGATCCTTCAGAACTCGAACAGTCTTTTTCATGAGCTTAATCTCCTTTTCCGCAACTTGAAGGCTCTCCCCTGCATTGCGTGCAGTTCTGCAAAGTGAGATCGTACCCTTAATAATATGCCAGATATCCACAACTCCAACTCCGAAAAAAGACATGTCGATGTAATTCTAATATTGGTGCTGCGAACTTGTTCACTTGAAATTTGTGCACACCAACAAACGGGTTTCCTAAGAAACTCGCAGGACGAAGACGTACTAACGAGTCTTCTAAGCATTTCCCTATACGAGTAATCAGGCTGGCATCTAACTCAGCCCTCGGTGAAGCTGCAAGTTGAATGGCTGCCTCGACGTATACGTATGCCGCCTTGCAGCTTCGAAAGCCAATTTGCTCACTATTCAGGCTAATTCTTATGTATAGTGGTACTGGGCTGTCGCTGCATTGAGCGTTACATTCTACCTGGTGAGATGACAAATCTGATTGGAACTGCCAAAAAATCTAAGAGCCGTCCAAAAATCAACTGAAAGAGGGTGAACAAGTACCTTCTTTATACAACTGAAATATAATCTGGTGGATTGACAGGAGCCTACCTACATTTTTTTTTTTGCAAAGCACAAAAGCTGTACCATTTCCTGGAGAGTTTGAGTCACCGGTACCCCCTAAATTGCCCATCAACTTGAAGTCAAAGACAATTTTCAATTCGATCTCGCCCCAGATATAATCAAAAATCCCTGTCGCAGATACTGTAGGATCATGTAACTACAGACCAGGGAAACCTGCAGCCGAATTAAATATAGAGGTAACGATTCTTCTGGACGGCGGGAAACATACAGACCATGTATCTATCAGCTTGCATCGCAATGAAGACATGATTTGATGACGCTCCCCTTGGTCTAGACCGTCGCTTACCAATGAATCACCTTGGTAACTGCATCGTGGAAACCAATCCATGTCCAGTTCGAGGATGTTTACGAGTCGAGGAGATTTGGTTGCAACTACATTGGATATGCCGCGAAGAAAAGAAATAGTAAAGCAACCATCGAGACTCATTGATTTAAGCATGATATTGCTATTTTCTACATCCTGATGATGGTGGTTGAATCAGACGAGTTCCACTTGAACTGAATGGTCTGGGAATTGAAAGAGTGAGTGTGGTTATTGTGGGCCTTAGGCAACAAGGAGTGAAACTGGGGACCCATGACATGGGCTCACATGCAACTGCCATCGACGGGAGCTGAGCTCTTGAGCTCCCTCAAGCTTCTTCCTCAATATCAACATCACAGCTTCATAACAACCAACCACCACTATGGCACCCCTTACCAAAATACTCTCTATTCTCACAGCATCTACCCTCGTCACCTCCTCCATAATCCAAATTCCATCTACCACTTCCAAACCACGCACCACCTCCGACGACGATGACAACGACACCCCCCTCCCCCTCATAATCTGGCATGGCCTCGGCGACAACTACGCAGCAGAAGGTCTCCAATCCGTAGCCACCCTCGCCGAAGAGATCAACCCAGGAACACTAACCTACATAATCCGCCTCGGCGCTGACCCCTCCGCCGACCGCTCCGCGACGTTCTTCGGCAACACAACGCTGCAGATAGAACAAGTATGCGCCGACCTAGCCGCACATCCCATTCTCTCCACCGCGCCCGCCGTCGATGCCCTCGGTTTCTCCCAGGGCGGCCAGTTGCTACGCGGATACATAGAGCGGTGTAACTTCCCGCCTGTGCGAAGTCTCGTTACCTTTGGAAGCCAACACAACGGGATATCCGAGTTCCAGAAGTGCGGAAGTATGGATTGGTTGTGCAAAGGAGCCGAGGGATTACTGCGATCAAACACCTGGTCGAGTTTCGTGCAGAGTCGATTAGTGCCCGCGCAGTACTTTAGAGATCCGACGCAAATGGAGGACTACCTCCTATATTCCAATTTCTTGGCTGATATAAATAATGAACGAGCCTTGAAGAACCAGACCTACAAGGAGAATTTAGAGAAGTTGGAGAGGTTTGTCATGTACCTTTTCGAAGACGATGAGACTGTTATTCCGAAGGAGACTGGGTGGTTTGCTGAGGTTAATGGGACTGAGGTCACTCAGTTGAAAGACAGAGACATTTATACAGAAGACTGGATTGGACTCAAGACCCTAGATAAGAAGGGGGCTTTGAAGTTTGAGCGTACTGAAGGAGGTCATATGAGTCTAAGTGATGAGCTTCTTGAAAGTGTATTCAAGAAGTATTATGGTCCTTATGGAAGGAAATTCGACACAGAGGGCGAGGAGGTTCTTAGCTATTCTTGGCAGCAGGATTTGTGATATTCTCATGGGTAGCATACGGGGGGTTTGATTTGAATACCAGATTATATTATTGGCACTAGGAGTTTGTCGTGAGAAAATCCTTGCCTTGAAGGTTGCCTGATCTTGTTCTTCCATAACTACTGTAGCAAAAATTTCGAAAAGAGATGCACATTTTTGTTCCAACGCCACAAAAATCAACATGGTCCAATATGCCGCCTTCCACCGTACTCCAAGACGCCCATTAATGCATCAACAACCTTATCATTACAGAGAGAAGTCTTCAAGTAGATACTCTCTTCGCCTTCTTGGCCTTTTTGGACGCTTTGGGGACGTCGTCAACCACATCTTTAGCAGCTTCCTCCTTTTGCTTCTTCAATTTTTCCTTTCTTAACGCAATTTCCTTGTCCAAAGTATCATCGTTACTCTCAGGGAGGATCTTTTGTTTCTTCGGTGTCTTGATCTTTTCGGTCTTCGTAGCCTCCGGCTCCGCTTGCTCGACTGCTTTACGCTTCTTTCCAACATTCGCCTTGGCAACCTCTTCCGCTTGTTCATCATTCAAGATATCCTTCTCATCAACCCACAATTCATCAGCCAGCCAGATTGGGAGGGCGGCTGTGGATTCGCCTTTGACATACAGAGCCTTGACACCTCTCCATTTTTGCGGGACATGCTTCTCAATCAGCGCATTGGCGGCAGCCTCGATATTTTCAGCAAGTTTTTGCGAATCCCAGTTGGAGTAACCGATTCTGATGGATGTAGATGCGGTTGGCGACAGATACACGGAAGTTCCTCCAAGCGCCTTCTCAATCTCTTGCGCGACCTTCTGCGGAGTTCCAACACTTTCAGGTCCTTTAGTACGGGGACTTGCTCTCGAAACAGCGGCTGTGAGGGAAACTGGAATTGGTCGTTTGGCGGTGCCTTTGTATAACGTCTTTCCGAGGTGTTTTGGCAAGTAGGTAACGATACGCTCATCAGCAAGGAAAATATCATGCTCTGACTTGAGCTTTCTTTGGTTCTCGTATTGGTTGTATTTTGCCTTGATTTTTTCAATCCCCACGACCTTGGTGATCCTGGCGCCTAGTGCAGCTGGAAATGCGGGGGAGGCGACAATATCCTTAAATTGACGTTGAGGATCGGCGGTGATGAGGCATATTGTTGTGTTCTCGGAGGCGTTGAGTGAGTGAGGAATTGCGATCTTGCTAGGCTTCAGGCGCTTCTTGTCGACGATGTGCTTTTTGGTGGAGAGAGTGAGCCAGATTGGGCTGGCAGTCTCATCGTCCTCCTCATCGGCTATTAAACTCTTCTTCTCGTTTGACTTTGATTCCTCCTTCTTTGCTGCAGCCATATGGGTGAGGAGGGCTTTCGATGCTTTCAGTACCTGATACAAATTAGGTCAAGGTTATCTCCATGAAGCTCACAGTTCTTACCTGCTCAGAACTGAGCTGATACGGAGAGCCGCTCTCGACCTTGGTAGTCAATGGTTTCGAAGTTGACGCCATTTTACTGATCTGCACAATCGTGGATTGCTGTTGTGGGATTGAAGATAGCTTATTTGCGGTCGGCGCAATCGTGAAATGGTCAAGCTTTGGAGTCTGCCCGCAAAGTCGTTTGGTTAATTTTTTTTCTGGACCGTCGCTGAAAGTTTTCCCGGGCCGAAGCCTTTCCTGATTATGATTAGGACGGCAGACGGCCCGTTGAGATGACTAATCAAGCGCCCCTCCTGAGCCGAGGTCTTCGATAACAAGCGAGCTATTTTTATTTACTCGACACCCCTGATGAAGCTACAAGATCTAATAATGTTCAACAGGTTTGATGGAGAAGGGAAAGACAAGACTTGTGAGTAGATGAGTTGCCACCATAGGCAAACCTTCATCCCAGTCTACCTATGACTAGTCATCGGAGGTTGAATATGCACACCACTCGTTCATTACCTTATGGACACACTGGTGCAAGAACTGTCCATTTATTGTCAATCCTTGCAAGTACCGGCTGAACCCCTCCATACGGAGGTACCTCGACCAAAGTTTCTCCTTAAGGTTATTCTTGCACTATTGGCTGGAACAACCTCGATTTATTGCAAAGTTGTACGGAGGAAAGGAAACCAATCTACACGAATCATTCTCGAACTGTATCTATATTTTCAATGTATATATCATGTTTTTATAATTCAAGATGAGCACGTGTTTGCATAGTTAGGCACACCCGACTGCACAAGTGCGGGGATAACTTTTATACTGCCGCTCTCACACTCACCGCAGTCGAAAGCGACAGCCATCACCCTTCACCATCTCGCAGCAATTCTCCTCTTTCTGCAGAAGAAAAATCTTGGAAAAAATTGTGCATGCACAGTACAGTAGTGGATGTAAGATGGAGTCGACGCCGAGCACAATCACATTATTCAGGAGCAAATGGCACGTTCTGTACGGCGAGTGCTTGTCTCAGCGCGTGAGCTAGCGGGACTCCCAGCCTCCATCCGGGATCAGACGAGAAGCTCGTCAGGGTCCAACAACGCGTTGACTATTCTACCGGCCACGATAATCACATCTTTCTTCAATGCAAATGCTCCCCAAATGATTTCCTTTTTGCATTTGAATCCACTCAGCTATTCCGACAAGTTTAAACGGAATTTTTAGGTGTGGGGGAAGTGTAAAAACAGTGTTCGCTGCACGTCATTCCCTGCCCCAGGCCAGCCCACCAGCGAGCCAGCCTGCCAGTAGCCAGCCTGCCAGCCCAAGAAAATCGCTTAATTCCTCCAACGCGCTGCAGCTCTCAGCGCGACTACGACACGACAAATCCACTCTCTTAAGGCCCGGCCGTCTTCGTGACCTCCAACTCTTCACCCTTTTCCATATTTTTCCAATCCCAACTTTATCCTCGATTCCTTTTTGCTGCTTGGAATCCTCCTTCTGACTTTCCAATTCCGTCGAGATCCATTATACGAGTCCTCTCGGTCTCTCTTCCACCCTCCTCGCGTTTTTGGTCTGGACCCGCGTGAGAAGTGTGCTTGCTGTTGGAAAGGTGTCCCAAGGTGTCCCTCGAGCAGTGGTCTGCCATGATGGACTCATCTCCAAGCAAGATGAACTCCCTCGCGAGCTTTCCCCCAGCTGCTGGAGTCAAGCGTCCCGCTCCATCATTGCTACCCGCTTTCGAACCTCTCTCATCCTCCCCCGGACTTCCTCGGCCATCCAAGAGACGAGCTCGATCCTCTCCTTCCCAACGAGAAGCAGCCTACGCCAAATATCCAACTCCAATTCCAACTTCGACCACAGGAATTCTCTCGTCTTCACCCCCGCGTGTCCAAGGCAGACCAAACTCGGATCGAGCCCACTCTTCAGTCTCGGAACGAGCTCCACTTTCCGATGTTCCCACTGTTCACCTATCCGACAATGGAGATATTCTACGGATGGGTAGATCAAGCAACTCCTCGCACTACCAATTATCCGCTAATCGACTCATCTCACGCGTTCACGTCGAAGCTCGCTATATTCCCGCGTCCGTTCCCCTCGAGCCCAACAAGGTGGAAATCGTATGCAAAGGCTGGAATGGAGTCAAGTTACACTGCCAGGGAAGAACATGGGAATTGGCCAAGGACGATACCTTCACCTCCGAGACCGAATATGCCGAGATCATGTTGGACGTTCAAGACGCGCGTGTCATGATTGCGTGGCCAGGTGTAGTCGAACGTAAGGAATCAGTTGGAGCAGACTCTTCGTGGGACGATGAAAATTCACCAACCAGAGCTCGCGTTACAGCTGTCAGTGCTGCAGGTCAAATCATTGATTCGAGTCCGTTACCCCGTGATCAAGCTCGTATTGAGTCGCCAGTGTCGCCAACTCCTGCTGGACCAAGTATGTCTAGAACCAACTTGGCCGACCTGTTTTCGGATGATATAGAGCCAAGTGTGGTCAAGGTATATGAAGACTCTTCATCTCCCTCCCCAGAACAAGAACTGGAGGTCAATGTTGGACAATCAATGGTTTCTACGCAAGCTGCAACATCGTTCCCGGTTCCTCTTGAAGATGGTCACTCCAGCGATCTTAGTGAACCCGAAGATGAGGAAGATGACCAAGACCCCGACGAAGAGAATGATCCCGTTGTACACTCATTCGGACCTTACGGTGCTAATATATCCTCTCGTATGGCCTCCTTCACAGCAACTGGATCACCAGAAATGCCACGAACGAAGAAGTCCGCCAAATCTTCTAAGCTCGATTCGAGCTCCGAGAACATCAGCGAGGCTGAATCCATCCCAGTCGTCAACCATGTTGTAAACCAACTTGCCTTCTCTAGACTCTCCTCCACGCCATTGTCTGTAATCATGAACCACCTTCCAGCAGAAATCAAGGCAGGAGTTACAACCAACACAAATAGCGGACTTACCAAGGGCCAACTATGCAAGGTTCTCGATGCTGCCCCTTCCATTGGAAAGATTCGCCGTGAAGGAAAGGACGCCGCTGGCAAGCCACTCGAGAGCGAATATTATTACATTCCTGATATGGACACGGATGAGCAGCGAAGAGCAGCTGTTGTAGATGGCCTCAGAAAGCCAAGTTTGAGGAATTGCAGAAAGCAACACAAGGTAAATACAATACCCGTCAAATCGCATATCAAATATAAAGACTAATAATGATATAGCAATACTACTGGAAGCGACCACGTACTCCTTGAATCACGAATTTGTTGTCTTTATAACACTTTTCTCGTTACACCTCGTGTCACCAGCCCACCCCCTGTACAACTTTTTTTTCCTTTGGGGCCTAGATCAGGATGCTCTGGCGTGTCATGATCCCTTTCTTTCTTGTCGTTTATACTTGTCATACCCAGCATAGCGAGGCGTTTTTTTTTTTACGAATTCCGGGGCCCCTACTCAGATACTGTCTGCTTTTAGTATTGGAACTTGGCTTTCAATTGGAGCGATGGATAGATCTCAAGACTGATCTTGGAGCTCTGGCTTTTTGTTGTTATTGAATTATGTAGAAACGAAAATTACTAGGAAAAATTTCAGATATGTCTTCCAGTTTGATGCATGTCCTAAAACCATGCTCCCCTGATTTCAATCAGTGTTCGTTCCATGGTACGAAAAAATATATCATGTTTGAATGGGTCGCTGAAATGGTTGCATGGATAAGGAGGTCCCTTGACGTAAATCATTTCCCCGCATTCTCGGCATCGGCGTTTCTCGCTTAAACCCCTGAACAACTCGCGAATCAAAACGACTGTAGCTTCCCGTCCCAACAAAGACTCCCAATTCATCACACCATCACCAAAACTACCAATCACATACCCGTTACCCCTCGTCTTGCTTTGGGCATGTTTTTCCATTCCAATCGAGATCTCGACGGATAAGCTTCCAATGGAAGGCGCTTGCGCTCTAGGCGTTTGTCATCGTGCTACATGACGATGGGCTGAGAGGGGAGGGCTATGGTGTGACTTTGGAGTTGAGAGTTCGCCACTTTGGATGGGGATAAGATGGTGAGTCTGCATGCGTTCTGTGGAGACTGGATAACTCCAAAGTTTAGCTACAATACATTGAATAAGTTCGTCTTCCTATCCTATCTCCTTCCCTTGACATATAATCCATCCCATACTCCGCCCAGTCCAGTCCATCAATCTAACACCCCTCCTTTTCTCTAGATCCTCCTCCAACAACAAAGAATCTTGATCTCAAAAACACCAGCAAACGAAATGACAACACCAACCAAAACCGCTGGTTCCTCCTCCTCCCCTCCATCCATCGCGATCCCGGATCGACGACGCAATTCTATCGGAGAACACATGCATAGTCCCAATGAAACTTGGCGGCCTAGTGCGACGAGACGGCAGAGTTGGGATCACGAGGCCCTGAAGAGGGAGGTTTATGTTAAGCAGATGGGTCCTGGGGGTGGGAAGGGGGAGGGGATGGGGTTTACGGAGATTGATGAGGAGAAGTAGGTGGGTGGAATGTGTGGGGGGGTTGGAGTGTGATGAGAGAGGAAGGGTGTGGGATGGTGTGTGAAAGTTCGGATAGTTTACTTGTCATGTATGGGGAAGGGATTGTTTGTGCGAGGATGATGGGATGGTGATGCTTTGCTGCTTGTGTGTTGAGTGATAGGCTAGTATTTGAGAATAATGGTTAAGTGAGGGAGGATTCGTGCTGCCGAAACGTTATTTGGTTGTTGAAGGAATCACGGGGTGTTTTACGGGCACTAGGTGTGAGGTTTATCATCGGCGTACTCGAGTACATGGCTGGGTTAGGTCGGACAATCCAAGTTCTTCTCAACCGCTTTTGACTGATAACTTCGAACTTTGGTGAGTGTCTCGGGAGCAATGACAGACCCTTTGTTTTGGATGAATAACACAGTCCTTATTAATGAATCAGATAAGATTCATAGATACCAACTCTGACTCATGGCTCTATACCCCTAACGAATATGAATTCCTTCGCCTCTTTGTGCTTGACTTTCTACGTTGAAAATACCAACCTTTCGTCTCTCAATACATTGGAGCGATATTTCGAGGGTTTTCTTTGAAGGAAGTGTTTGGCTGATCCATACAGGTATTACTATATACCTGTAAAGTGTTCCTGATGACTGATGACTGATCAGCATAGAGATTTTGTATTTCCTGGTAATTTAGGTATCGATCATCAAGAGGAAGACAGTTAATATATGTCTCTCAAGTATTTAGCATATATTCACTTGTGAGAATACATCCATTTGATTGGAATTACAAAACAAGTCAGGGACTCCGCTGGATGTGAAAATGTCGTTACCATTCATAGACGATTGGATGAGCAAGTCGATATATGATCTATAAATTCCTGCTGATTCCTCTAAAGCTCTTCAACTTCTTGGTCCCTTTTATCTATCTACGCCCTTTTAAAACAATACTCAATCAGTCTCCTCGAGTCCAGAACTCATTTGATTCAGCGTTACAAGTACAACACACCCTTACCAACATGTCATGCTTCAGGGGAACCGACGATCAACTTGATCAGCTTGCAGTTGGTCCACCTAGCCAAACTACCCAACATGGCCAACAACAAACTTTACAGCAACGTGGATGTGTTGGAAACCTCGTCGAACAAACGATCAAGCATAGCGATGGATCCTATCGAAGGATTTTTCGATGGCGTCGTGCACCACCTAAAAACAGCATTGCCAGAGCGTTAGCTGCGACGCAAGGTAATCTAGTCGGCCCTGCCGTGGCCGATTTGGCATCTTCCGCAACTGACGCAAGGCTCGAAGAACGCTGGGAGAGAATATGTCCTATATGCTTGGAGGGTTACGAAGATTGGAAGGGGATGGATGTTGTTTTGAAAACATGCCATCATGAGTTTTGCTTTGACTGCATTCTCGAGTGGATGTACAGGATTCTGAACCAGAACATGTGGCAATCGCAGTACGCATCTCTGGATTTTGAACGCCTGAAGTTCACTTGTCCATGTTGTCGTACACATATCAGTGGCTTGATATGTAACGATGCGATAGAACAAAGTTTGATGGAGTTTGATCCGGAGAACGCTCGACCTAAGGTGCTTGAACAGCTCGGATTTGTCTATTTTGTGACACGGCGGGGTCAGCAGGAACTGCAGAAACTCCAAGAACGTCGGGAACTGCAGATTCTTCAAGAACGACAGGAGAAGCGGGAACTTCAGACACTGCATGAACTATTGGCACTTCAGGAACAACAGAAAAGTCGAGAATTTAACGCACTGCAGAAACTGCAGAAACTGCAGAAATGGCACAAACTGAAGAGACTACAGGAACAGCAGAGACGGCAGAGACTACAGGAAATCGAGGCACTGCATACACGCCAGGAGCGTCAGGATATCCATTTGAGCCTGAGTCCCTTGTTACTAGCTTTATTGCGGAGGTATGACACTATTGGGTTGGATCATTCTGCTGAACGTATACTTCGGGGTTTTCTCGACAAACATATTGTGGGGGACAACGATACAGATATTCTTTTGGTGTCTTCGTTGATTTTGGATTTATTGGGCATAAGTCAACCGGACCTACATCGCATGAGAAGGTATCGATTGTATTGATCAGAGATCTATTCGTGGAACGAACGAGGATTGCGATATTTCTTAGAAGTATAAACCTTAGATTTGTTTGTTTGCAATTTCATATCTTTCTTTATGTTTGTTTCTAGCTAGCAGTAATATTAATCATACTTTAATACCAAATTTGTTCTAAACGTGGAGAAGCATAACTGTTTAGTAGTGTGTCGTTCTATGAAAGTGCATTGTCATGCCTCGTGAGACGTTCAGGCATCTTCAAAAGCTATCACTACATAGAAAGACTAAAGATCAACCAGAAGGTATAGAGTAAATACTTCTTAAAAGTAGACACATAGGTTACTGGGAGGTAGGTTTAAATTTATCTCCTGTAAACTGTCGAGTGTACGGGAATATGTCTTCAGGAGAATGGCTTGTATATGTTTTTGTGTTAGTCGATTTTGGCTCTGAATGTACCCATAGTAATTAAAACATATAGGGGTCCTCCCTCTCTTCTAGAAAACATACTATGGTACAAACCACATGCGTAAGTAAGCCTAAGCGACTGTGAGGATGCCACAGTAAGGGCAAAGGTAGTGAGAGTGGTGAGTGTGTGCGTGAAAATTTAATACTTGGTCCCACGTGTAGGGGTATGATCGTAGTAATAGTGGTAAATACACAGCTTTTGTGATTCACGATTTAATCGTTATTGGCCTAAATGTGTGATTGAGATGCATCTGCATGTAGTGGATGCCATATTAGACAATAACATGGCCCAAGATTCACTCAAATTGAGGAACTGTACTGAATGCAGAAGAAGGATTACCATTCACATATGAGGACGTTTAAAGAAATATAAACCCATAATGCTTCCTCAACTTCCACTTCCAGAACCTCACTTCTCTCTGAACATCTTTTCAAACATCACTTAGTTCCTCAAATACAAACAACCCCTTTATCACATACAATACCAACATACTCCTGCAAACATGGTATCTTCAACTGGAAACAATGGCCAATACCACCAAAGCAAGAATATGCAACACGGTCAACGAGAACCTGCCCCACACCACAATTTCATTGAACGAGCTTTCAAGCAACCATATCGAAAGATTATCCGAAGGGGTAAGACAAGTAAGAAAACTTGTTCTATTTGTAGCAAGGACCACGAACAGTGGGAATGGAGGGTGGCAGTTTTGAATCCATGCCGTCATGAATTCTACTTTGACTGCATTCTCGCTCGGATAAGCTCAACGTTGAAAGCGAACTCAGACTCTGAGCTCCAACACTCGTCGACCTTGATACCAGCTGAAAAAAGGGAAATGGAGACCACGTCGTTAGCCTGTCCAATTCCGTCTTGCAGCGCAAAGATCGAGGGAATAGAGTTCGACACGAAGATTATTGAAAATTTGGATTCAGAAGAAACGGATTGGCAGACGTTGCTTTCGACAACCGCACAAACCTATTTTGAGGCGAGGGAGAAACACCTCAAGGTTGGCGAAGACTTGCGACCTCTTTTTGTGGATTTGTTGGAGAACTATCCCAAAAGAAAACTGGACTTGGACTTTATCTTGATAAACTTTCCTGTTTGGAAGCATTACTGCGAGATGGCTAGCGAAGATGCTTTGATCTATAAGTTGATCGGCGAACTGGAGCGCAAACTCCCGTCACATTACGAGGACGAATGAGTAAAGATCTTGAAATTGGCTGTTTGTACTTATATGTTTTCTCGCTTATTTTCATTTGGCGGCAGTGCCTCTTACTTCAATAATATTAGATTTTTAGTACTTAATATATTTGAGACCTCGAGAACTTCATGATCATTTGAACGGTATGGTTCTATAAGAATTTGTTGAGATTGCGTGTAAGCCTCCCGAGTCTGATTAAAAGCCGCAACCATCATTAGCACAATTCCACAACCAATTTCCAAAGACTCTTCGTCAATCATTTTCGTATTCAGAAGTCGCACGTTATGTTTACTGAAAGCGAACGGCCTATGTCTCGCTCCCTCAAGGGAACGATACAAAGACAGGCAACAATTGAGCTATACCAGAAAGACATTGAGGAATCGTACGGCAGCACTGCTTAGATTTTCGATACGTTCAATTCGATTAGAAACACTACTTGAGCTTGATGGCCCCCGCTTGCTCTGTGATACTACTTCACATTCTCCCCAATTGTTTTGACAAGTTCAATAGTCGCGTCTGCAAGCTCACCCGGCCTCTCAATATGAGCCGAATGGGAGCAATCCTTTAACAGAAACGTCTCCGCACCGGCCATTCCTGCGTACATCCGCTGTGCCTCTAGTGGCAGGATCCTATCTGCCTCTGTGAATATGTATCCAAATTTCTTGCTAAACATCGGATCGCTGTACGGATCATAGTGTACTGGAGAGCTAAAGCAAGCATATGGCTGCGCTGGAAGTGCATTTGCTAGCCGAGTAGCTTCCTCTTCAGGAAGATCGTGGAAGAGCATTTCTCGTGCCTTGCTGAGACGTACAAGACCAGTACTCTTCTATTTGGTGGCGGTGAAATTAGTATAGTACGGAAGGCTGGCTGAAGAAAGCTAAAGGAACACATACATCATGATCAATCCAGTCGGGGAGATTGTCTCCCTCAATACCCATAGCTTGCATGGCCGTCGTGCCCTTGGAAGCAGTAAAGGCTGCGACAAAGATGAGGGCAATGATACCTCCGGATTTCTGACCAGCGGACCGTTCCTTTTTACTGAGACCCTCGACAGCAGCCCCGCCGTAAATGCCACCATAAGAGTGCATCAAAAGCACAACATCATTTCCCTCCTCTACCAAAGGGAGAAGAACGTTCTCCCGTAGATACACCATATCAGGGTTGACAGGGATCTGGCCTTCAGCAGTTTCTGGATAACTTGAAGGAACCTTGCAAATAGCTGAGATGGATCGTTCCTGGAAGGATTTAATGAGAGGGTGAAAGAATTCCTCCAGTGGCCAGCCTCCTGGTGCGATAACAACAGTAGCGTTCATATTGGGGGTCATTGCAATTTAGAGAAGTATTCAACAGGGATGGTATGGAAATGTTGATGTGGAGGAGGTAAATCACGGCAGGTAAGATGAATATAAATGCCAAGAGTGTTTTGAAAGGCTGTTGGAACAAACCCAATGAATGCTCTTCTCTGCCCTGTCTCAAATGGCGCCAACTCCAGCTGCACAGAGTGTATTTAGCCGACATGAAGTGACATGAAGTTATCAGCCAACGTCGTTGCAAATATAAATTGATCCAATAATATCAGGGTTCAACTAATGTGGTTACAATAGTGGAGTCTAGGCGCCTGTTTAAGCGAAGGCCGTGGTAAGGGATCCGGCCCTACACGCAGAGGAAAGTTAACGCCAACGTCAACAATCAAAGTACATTCAAAGATAAAGCCTACCTAATAGGTTACCGGTACCCCAGCGGTACCAAGCCTAGTCAGGGCAGTGCTAACCAGGAAGGTATACCGCTACAGTGAGGCACAGTGAGGCACAGCTGGAGGGGTGGGGGCCAACCAACATTTCCAGGAATCTGCCTAACTCTGATCGCCTATTGGATCACATAGGATGTATGGTAGACGATCGCCCTTCATCTAGCGCAGTGTCAAGAAGACTATTCACCGATGACTACGATATTTATAGGATACGTATTTCATGTACTACGCCGCTTAATATTTATACAATATGGCTTACTATATCTAGTTTCAGTTTGATACTCGTCACGCTCGAATCGTCAGTACAAACATTCTCTGTTCCACTATATTGTATACGATATCCTCATCTCGTGCAGCAATATCCGCTACTGTAGTACCAAACAAATCGGACTAGATACAAGCGAACTCAATCTATGGCCATCTTTAACGATGTTAGCCTCACGAAGATTAGATTTACAATAGTCTACGTCGTTGCCTCATTATCTCTATTCGGCCTTTTTCCTATCTTTTGCGACAGAGTTTCTGGCCTGTTGAACATAATAGGCAATTATCTAGGCTTGCTCTGATGAAAATGCCAACAAGATAATGATGTTGGATGCTAATCCTTGCATCTAATATCACACTCGTTTTTATATTCTTTATTTGCTCTATATATGAACCGTAGACAAGTTTACTTGGATTCCCCAACTATCATCTAGTCTTTCCAGTTCAAGCTCTCAGACGCTTCAGGTACAACTACATATCCTCTAGACAGTATCGCAACATTTATCTTTCTTTAACAAACCGATAACATGGAACCCTTAGCGGTAGTCGGTATATCGTTCAAGTTTCCGGAAGATGCAGTCTCGTCGGATGGGTTCTGGGATCTGTTAGCAGAGAGACGATGTGTAATGACGAAGATCCCCGAGAAAGACTAAACTTGGATACATTTTACCATTAAGACAAAGAAAGGGTTGATACTGTTGGTTTGGCTTCTTAAGCCCGGACACTGAATATAATCTTGTATATTCGTATGTGGTTCTAAGTGAGTGTGGGTGTGGCTAGCTAATATGTAGTGGTGTTGTGGCCTGTCTTAGACAGTGCCACGTGACTTCCCCTCCTGGGACTTGAATGAAGCGACACTGGCACTACTTAAAAACAACAGACAAAATCGTAACAGTAGTACAAAAAGAGAGTAGACGAGGGTACCGAGCCAGCAGTACCCTCTACAAAACCAAATCCAAAAGAGGGGACGAGAGTACAGGGCCAGCTGTACTCTCTACAAAACAAAATCCATCTGTCCAATCACGTCCTTCCGCTTATCCATTTCCAACCTATACGAATCTAAGTGGAAAGCTGGCAGAATTCAGAAAAGAATAGCACGGTAACACCGTCTCCCCCAAGGCCGCCCAACGTTTGTATGCATGCCAGGGGGGTGCCTGGGCAGGCCCGGGGCCCATGGTGAGGGGGTGTCTCTGATTCCTGAGGGGGTGTCTCGAAGCTCGGCGCCCCAGGGAGGGGTGTCTCGGAGCTCTAATTGAGCCGCTCCGAGTGAGGGGAGGCTGAAGCCATTCGCAAACAAAAGTAGGTGGAAAAGCTGGGAGGATTCTTCGAATGCGAGAGCAAGGCTCTTTCGTGGAATGGAGTCGGATAAGTNTATTTGAGGGTGGTGCCAGCTGTATTAGGAGCTGGCGAGAGTAGGAGCCGGTCTCCCTTCCCCTTTGGAATCAGGTCCAGGAGAGCTGATCGGCTTTGGTTTGATCGTATTCTTTTGTCGGATTGAAGGTTGTACCAGCTTTGTGTCAGGAAGCTGGTAAGAAGGTCAAGATTTCGTCGGACGGCTGTAGGAAAGGAGCCGCTCTCCCTTCCCCTTTGATATCAGGTCTAGGAGGGTTCTCGGCTTTGGTTTGATCGTGGGTCGGGTATTTTTCGTCCGTTTGTCGTAGTTGTAGACGGTACCAGCTATTGTGTCAGGAGCTGGCGAGAGGGTCAGGGTCGAGGGTTGTGTAAAGAAGTAGGTGTTGATCTGTGACCCGCGAGGGCCACTGATCAGTGTTGGTTTGGCTTCTTAAGCCCGGACACTGAATATAATCTTGTATATTCGTATGTGGTTCTAAGTGAGTGTGGGTGTGGCTAGCTAATATGTAGTGGTGTTGTGGCCTGTCTTAGACAGTGCCACGTGACTTCCCCTCCTGGGACTTGAATGAAGCGACAGATACGGTATGTTATTTTCTGGCAGAAACTACGGAATTGTGGAAGAGAAGCAATAAATAGCTCATGGAAAGTAGATGAACTATTAGGGAGGTCATTTTCTTAAAGAAGATCTAAATGCCTTTGATACCCCTTTTTTCTCACTTTCACCCGCAGAAGCTGCTTCGATAGATCTGTAGCAAAGACTAATGCTTGAGACCGCTTACTGTGCGTTGGAAAGTGGTAAGTTGAGGCCTGATTCTCCGCCCAGAAAGTGCTAACGGCTCATTGTCAAAGCTGGAATCCCACTTGAGTCTATTAATGGATCGAAGGCCGCAGTATTCATAGGATCATTTTCGGATGATTTCCGGATCTTGTTTTTATGAGACCCAGAACGGTTGTCCAAATATACCGCTTCTGGGAATTCCTTTTCCATTCTCGCTAACCGCCTTAGTTTAGCCTTTAAACCCTACTATCTATAATTCGAGCTTAGAGTAAGCATTACCAGAAGAGGAGTAAAGAAAAAATAGGTTCTATAATATTTTAGATTTTAGGTAGTACTTGAAATACGCGCTAGTAGATAGTAATATAACTTAAGCTAGTAATTTCCTAAATTATATTAGTATCTTTAGTTCTTTATATTTATTAAGGAACTAATTATAGTAGTTTATTCTTTAAGTCTAAATAATAATATTTAGATAAAAAGAAAAGGAAAAAGAATTAAGTAATAGTATAAGAAAAGATAAAGATTATTTAATCATTTAGTATTAATTTAGAATTTATAGGAATAAAGGGGTTTAAATAGTATATAAAATAGATAATTTATACCTAATAATATTTTTTAATTTATAAAACATTTAGAATAAATTTAATAGAGCTGGAAAAGTTATAATTTATAAACAACTATAGATATTTTAGTTACTATTTATATATAACTAGGTATATATAAGATATAGACGATTATTAATAAAGTATAGATAACCGAGCGTATATAAAAAAGTTTATATAGTATAGACTCCCGAAGTCTATACCGTATAGACACCCGCTCCCACTAGGGGTTTGATCCGGGAATCTGGTAGCGGAATGGATAGTGTTAAGGATCCACATTGATGGAAAAATCAATCGTGGTAGACAATGACTCGGAGACAATTTCAAAAATTTGATAACACAGGCAGTCAGAAGTAGAACTTATTTCATAAAGGGAAATGCGGTGCTCGTGTGGGATAGAAAACGTGACTGTGAATGACTTCGACGGTGAAGCAGATGACAGGAGGATCTCAAATGTAAGGGCAAGCGCGGGCCCTGTGCGCCACGAATCCCGATGCGCTGAAGTGGACCGTTCCGGCAAACGGGTAGAAATAAACGTCACCGAGATTGCTTGTTTTAGCGAGGAATCGTAAATAGAGTTTTATACTCGTATTCAAGCGAAGAAGATCGCTTGATCGAACCTTAATGTTCTAGAAAACTAGAACGACAACCTCGACATCTACTAGTGTATACCTACTTACGTTCCTTTTCTGCTTGAAAGATCCTGGAGTCCTCGTGCTGTAGACTCTACTCTAGCATTGGGAGGCTCTCCAGCCGAGTATTATCCGTGCTTACGTATGTTTGCTGTTTCATGAAATGAACTGGGCACAAAAATCCACCAGCCAGGTTGGATATCTCGGTCAGAGTGGATCCTTCCATCGCCTGCAGCAACATTCGTCTGTCGCCCAATGATGGATTGCGTTATGTGCAGGAAATAGATGAGAGTCAGCCGTCACCTTGTTTCGAAAAATGTTTTTCCGTCCGTTCATGGACATGAGTTTTGACGGGCCCTTGCTTTATTACCGCTCTCCGTTCAGAAATATCCCAATTGCATCCTTCGCGCTTACATTCCATAGGCCTTGAATTTCTGATAACTTGCCACTTTGGAAGAAAATCCATGGGCTCATATGGTGTTTATACTATATCTGGTGCAATAACCACTCTCGGCACTCCCAAATAACGCCATCGGTGGAGCCCTCTTTCCTAGTGATCACTTTTACCCCTTGCAACCTCATGTGGGAGAAGCAATAACAACGTGAACATCGAAATTGGACGCTGCTGGTGGAATCGTGAGCCCATACATTTCATCTATTTGGTCCAATCGAAAGGCAGCAAGGATGTTGAAGTCATACATCGTGGGTCTGGTTGCGGTCCCGTTCGCACAGCGAATTTCCCCTTTCAGGGCCACTATTGTTGGTTCTCGATACGTATAAGACCTCACATCTCGAAATGATTTACTCTTTCTCTCTACATCCTCACATTCTTTTTCGATCCCGCTCACTACAGATCACCCACACTCTTTACCAACTAGGATATCTCTTCATCGATTGAAGCCGGCAGATATTCTTGACTTTCATCCCTCATTAAAAGCAAACACTATCACCGCTGAGCGAATTGATATACCTACCTTCAAAAATGTCCTTCTCAAAGATCTCCGCTGTTGCAAGCGCAATTGCCTTCGCAACCAAAGTTGCTGCCCATGGCACAGTTTCCGGTGTCGTTGCTGATGGAGTTTAGTAAGTATCCATTGATTCAGTATAATGTGTTTCTCTACTAACATATACTAGTTACCCGGGCTACAACGCCAACTTCCAGTATATGGCTACTGCACCAGTAGTCGTTGGTTGGTCCACTCCTCAAGATCAAGACAATGGCTTCATCGCCCCAGACCAATACTCTTCACCTGATATCATTTGCCACCGCGGCGCTACGAACGCTGGAACATCAGCAAAGGTGGCCGCAGGAGGAAAGATTGATTTGCAATGGACTACGTGGCCTGAGTCTCACCACGGTCCAATGATTGGTTAGTTGAGGTCCTCGAAGCTTGAGTTCGACAGCTAACATGTATTAGACTACCTAGCAAACTGCAATGGTGACTGCACAACCGTTGACAAGACTGCTTTGGAGTTTTTCAAGATCGATGGAGTTGGACTTATCGATGGCAGTGCTGCACCAGGAAAGTGGGCATCCGATGAAATGATTGCAAACAACAACACTTGGTCTGTTACCATCCCATCCGACATTGCTCCAGGAAGCTATGTTCTCCGTCATGAGACCATTGCTTTGCACTCCGCAGGCTCTTCTGGTGGTGCTCAAAACTACCCACAATGTATCAACTTGGAAATCACAGGTTCTGGTACCGCGTCCCCATCTGGTGTTAAGGGAACAGCTTTGTATACCGCTACCGATCCCGGTATTTTGATCAACATCTACACCAGTCTTGCCAGCTACATTGTCCCAGGCCCACCACTTTTCTCTGGTGCATCAAGCGGATCGTCTAGTAGCGCACCAACCGTCGTAGCAGCAAGCAGCAAGGCTCCAGCAGCTTCATCCCCCGCCCCAGCAGTTACCAAGGCACCTATTGCTTCTCCAAAGCCTACCTCTGTTGGTGGTATTACCGCCCCAGGTGGTGCTATTCCTTCTGGAGCACCATTTTCAAACAGTACCACAAAAGCATCAGCTTGTAAGGTTAAAACCAGTGGCAGCGTCCCCGTAGCATCTGCTAAAGCAAACTCAGCTCCTTCAAGCGTCCCAGAGCAAGCCACTCCCGTAACTATCCCAACCGTCTCAAGCTCTGCATCCAATCCTTCCGCAACAAACACCAAAGCCCCTTCATCAGGCTCTCCAGTCAAGGCTCCTTCATCTGATGACTCCGACAAGACTCCTTCGTCTGGTGGCTCGATCAAGACCCCTTCATCCGGTGACTCCACCACCACATCTCCAAAACCCGCAACATCATCTGCGGCTGGTTCAACCAGCGCTCCAGAGGGAACCACTCTTGCAACTCTCTTGTCCTGGGTCTCTTCATTCTACACCAAGCATGCAGATACCGAGTTCACCGGGGCTACCATTGCTCGTCGCGCACATGCACGAGATGTCGTTGTAAAGCGTGCTGGAGGAAAGTTCCGCTTGGGTGGCAACTAAGCCCCGCCGAGAATCTCAACATCGAATTTCCAAACACCGAGTCCGGCATTGGTATTCTGATATGGATATGAATATGGTTTCATGATAGTGATTCTGCTTCTTGTATATACCACCTTGCACTTGCGCTTCTTTGGCTCTTTTGAGTCCCTTTCAGTCTTCTTTTGTATATTTTACCAATGCTAGAATCTTGTTCTTTAGCCAATCAATGATGGCGTACAAATGAAAGCGCTTTCTCATTAAATTATCCTCTGCCATCTTTGAATCTGTAATGTGAAATAATGCCACTGACATTGGAGTTTGCTTCCAAAGATTTCCACCAATCACATAATCATATTAGTCAGCTAACCTTTAATTTGTATAGGGATTTTCCTGACTTGATCTAGCTTACGTCTTCAAAAGCCTGCCCAAGTTCAGCATATCTCACCATGGAATATAACGAAGATGGACCAATCCTCAAACCTCTCCTTGTTATAAGGAAGACCTCGTCTCAAGAGGGGATTCTAAAAGAACTTTCCCTCCTCCCGAACGGCAAACTCTTATACGAACACTCTCTCCAAACTCTCCATGAAGCTCTACCACGTTCTGAGACATTGTACATCTCCATCCACTCGGAATCACAGAAAGATGCTCTTACAACCAAAAACTTACTCCGCCAATCTGATCATCAAGATCACGACCACGATCATGATCATGAACATGGCCAACAAACGTTCCCCAACTTGGAATTTATACTCTACGAAGAACAACAGGATGCTTCCGGACCTATCACAGCTCTACAAACAGCTCACATGAGATATCCCGAATCGAAGTTCCTGGTTACTAGTTGTGATTTCCCCTCACTGGGGCCTGCGGCTTTACAGCAACTTATTTTGGAATACGAAGAGCCGGTTACTTGTTTTGTGGATGGAAAGGGGGATATTGAACCTTTGATAGGGATTTGGGGACCAGGAGCTTTGGAGAAACTGGATGTGCAGAGGAATCTGGAGGATTTGGTAAGAGACTTAGGTGGGAAGGTTGTTAAGCATTTGAGAGATGAGTGGGTGAGGGGTCTTGAGAGCGAGGAGGAATCGGTGAAATTCATGCGTGGAAGTAGTGACTAGATTACAGGTAGCCTCAAGGGTTGTGATGCCAATGTAGACTAATATTGACCACCAGACTGGTACTCACTACACACAAGTAGATACAAGTCCGCCTAACTCATAGCCCCCCTCCCGGTGGACAAGAAAAGTAGTAGAGACCTCTTTTATCTTATCCTAACCTGACTAAACTATTATATTATATTATTTATCTAGAAGAATCAAGTGATTTATCGAAAACGATAGCACAATAAAGACAATTGTTCTAGAGATTTGAAACATTTTGGTACTTGTAACTTGCGCTAATAGTCCAAAAAATGAATATCTGCTACTTTTCTTGTCCACCGGGAGCCCCCTATATCAAAATTCACTCACGCAACACTCTCGCTTACCATTCGTCCAACCCCGACCAACCTCCCCCTCCCAAGATACTCAACCAAAAAGATCAAAAAACCAACCAAAAAAACAGCAAAACTCCAAGCCGTCCCCTTCAATCCAGTACAACAATGTTGTAGTAGGAGAAGGTTCACGGCCCTTAGAAAATCCCAGGGATAGGGGCAGGGATTTTTGAAGGTAAAACATGCTTTAACGCTGATGTGTCGCGCCCACACCAACCAACTACATTGGCTAATCCTGGTTGTGTGAGATGCCACTGATCTGCTTATTTGTGCTTCTGTAGATATTTTGGGGGTTGTGGGTCAGGGTTAGAATTTCCCTTAATTGTGGCTCAGAATGTTTGTGGCAATATTCAACCCCTGCACCTTTTATGTAGCCGGTGAATAGCTAGCTCAATGCACAAGATGACATCTTATGGGGGCTGCGACTCCTGGGTGGGGAACGGCTACTCAAGCTGATACCCCAGATACCTAATCTCGATAGACACCCTGGGCATTGCACCAGATTCAAAGCTTCCAAAAGTTGAGGTTTGATGAGACGAAAAATCGGTATATTGCTTGTCAACCTTCTCTCTTATCTCCAGGAACACCAGCGCTATTCAATCAACTCCTTAAAATGCCCTAAACAGCAGAAACTCCAGCGCTTATCAACGATCACCCAAATATCAGTCTTCAAACTACTCAAATATAGACGCCATTCCTTTATATTGATCCAAGAAGATACCATCTTCCCCCATCAAGTTCAAGCATTCCAAAAACCCATGATGGAATTCTCCATCATCGCCCGTGTATCCTTTGGTATAGTAGTCCCCTGACAGGTACCGAGAATACCAACCATGGGATTCTTCCTTCTGTCCTGGACAGGCACGCCACATGGCGACTATACACACTCGTATTTTTGGGTTCCAGTAACCCCCACACATGCGTTCTCTTATGAACTTAGGTAACTCAACATCCCGCAGCTCCTTCGATGCAGAGAATAGTTTAGCCAGCTTGTCTGCCGCTCGTGATGCCTTGTTCCTGCGTATCTTTCTGTTGGTAATCCGAACCAGACGGTAGTCAACATAGTCTATCAGTTGACGATCGACTGGTATGAGCTTTGCCCTTTCACAACCTTCCGGAAGTGGGTACTGTCTTTTTTGGGGCCTGAATTGCGATGTTGGGACCAAATTGAGGACCTCAAGACTGGGACAGCAGTACACCAATGATCCAAAGATCCGCCGCATGTCTTGCTCCACAGTGAACGGAATTGTGAGCGATTTGACGCGTGCAAGACCCCAGAAATGCCTTACGCAACTACTTCTGAATGCGCTTCCTGATTCGTAGAATAGGGAGTTCAGTTCCCATGTTAATAGTGCTGTTTCTGGACTGGGATTCATATTTTCGCTTAGATCCCTGACGACAGTATCCTTGTCGAGGTCAACGTAAAGGAACGCGAAATATTTCGAAGGGGAATGAGCCAGTTTAGGAGACGGCAGATGGATTGGTGTATACTGTGTCTTGGCTATGGCTCGAGACTCTCGGCAGACCCTCAAAAGAGGCAATGATTTATTATTTTGTGGATGCTGGAAGATGACCCGTGGACCGGGAGCAGCGTATTTCCAGATCAAGAAGCGTACTTCGTGTGGAAGGCTGTCGAATGTTGGCTTTTTTGATGGTTTCTGAGTCAATCCTTTGTGCCCAGGCTCGAGAGTACTGAGAAGGGTACACAGAGCCATGAGTTTTGGAAATTCTAGCCTTTTTTAGTCTGGATAATATTAAAAAACAACCGGAGGGAAGAAATAATCTATACTCACGACTACTCTCCAAAACAAAATTCAAGCTATACTTCATAAACTTTTCATGCCTGCTCAGCTTACTCAGTTCATCAATCGCACTCTCCAAATATGTTCTTCTGGTCTCCCATCGTTGAAGCTCTATTTGCCAGCACAGGAGCAAAGTCTCATCCCATTTCAATATCCGCCTACATCTTTCCCATTCTTGACGCTTTTTACCACGTTCTTGACTGTTGAGTTTCTTGCTGCCTCGTTGTTGAAGCGAATTCGTTATCTGACTTCCAAAGCAATATTGCTTGCATATGAGATACAAGACCCGATTTCTCACCTTTCTGGTTTGGGTGATGATTGTGTCCGTTAGTGTTGCGATGCGGCACAATTCAAACCTCCATTCGAATATTTTAGAGCGCGAGAGGCCATTGTGAGGGTTATCTGTTCACAATGCTTAGCACTTCATGGCGATAAGATGTTAGTCATTTCGTACCTTTGCGGATTTCATTGAGTTTGAGAAATGGATCTTCAGGGGTTATGACAAGTTGTTCTTGCGGGCGCGACTCATTAAAACATATGTGGGAAATCCTTTGGAAAGCAGCGAGATCTTCTCTGGACCAAGCAAGCCTATTCCAAAATTTGTCATCAACGAATTGGAAAAAATCGTTCTCTTCCAAGTGATAGCAGGAGGGGATCGACAAAATGGTCATAATCCGAACTGCGACTTTTTGGATCAAGACATATTTTTGTAGACTTGGCGACTTAGATGATTGCGTCGACGGCTTTTCTCTCAAGAAATCGGCGATTGCGACCTGGTCACGGATTGAAATTCCAGTTCCACCAAAGATTGTTGAGTGAGATTGGGGAAGACCATGGATGGAAAGATGCATTTTTGGGAACAGGAACCCGACACCCCTGGGCTGAGTAATGATAATCCATACTGTATGGGAGAAGACCTACCATAAGATTTATATAGTTGGGGCCAAAAAGAACTCTGATCTAATACTTGAGACTAGATTATCCGGTCTTATAAGTAGGTCATCCATTCCTGTATCACGTCGTCAATTCGTTCTTGATTGCCCCAGGATGATGGCGAAAATTCAAGATTTGACTCGGAGACGTAGAATGTTAAGTGAAATACTCACATTGAAGAAATGCGACGCGAACGCGTTAGATTTGAGAAAGATTCATCTTGAGATCTCCAAATTTCACAGTATGTTTTTGGGGTCGATGACGAGAAATGACGTTAATCACTGAGTAACCACTCGAACCGTTGACTTACCAACTTCAACAGATAAGGAAGTTTAAATGCTTTCTGCATCTAAGTCACTAAAAAGCCTAAGAGCCCACGAATCAACTAGTCTGAGTAATTAGGAGCGGCTTCGAGCCCAGTTGAGTATGAACCGTGGCTGCTCGCGGCATTCTCCCACCACCTCTCATGATATATTTTTTGGTGCGAGAACACGCATATATGAAGAAGAAGATGGGCAAGGAGGGGGAATGTTATATTTTGGAAGTCGAGACTCGTACCTTACCTTTTCAATTTGATTTGTGTTCTCGCCATTTTAGGGCAAAGAGCAAAGTAGGTAGGTTGAGGCGAGCAAGGCAAGACAAGATAAGAGGATTAGCCAGGGAAGGAGCAAGTTTTAGGGCAGTCTTAAAATTAGTCCAGTATTAACAAGACTCAACCATCTTTGGATGACAGCATTTCGTTTCGCGCCTTCCCCTAATTGAACTACTCCTTGACTAGACCCTCGAGGTTCCCACTTTTCATGGCCAGAATCAGCATCGGAGTACTCGTAGATACCTGTGTAAACTTAGAAAAATGACAATATTCTCAGCATGCTGGCAATTTTGTTTCTTAGGGGTCACCAACCATGCTTCAACAACCTAAGAAAACAGCTCATATCAAGCAAATAAAGTGGTTGAGGCTGGAGTAAGCAACATGAAAGACATAGAATTTCGACGTTTTCTCTATCGGCGTATATTGACTTTGACAAATAATCCTGAAACAAAATCACATGAAATTTGAATCTCATCAGTTTCTTCTGGTAAAACTTTTATTAAATCTATCCCTGCAAGAAAATTTAAGTATCTAGATTGTGCTTCACGATTACAACAATATAAAAGCTGAGTCCCACCATAACTCTGTGGTGGCTATAACATTCGAATCTGACTTTCAGTGATGCCACCTCTTATATATAATCATGGTACCGCTCACTCCAACAGCCAAAATTGCACCCCACAAGATTTAAATCTACAACACCTCCAGACTACAATAGCGACAAACCACTCAAAGAATACCATCCCTTTCAAGATGACCTCTCCAGTTGAAGGAGACCACCAAGCACCCACGCTATTTACGGAACCTCAAACCCACCCTTCTTGCCTTCTCCTTGACCTTCCACCCGAGCTCCAACTTATGATTTTCGAAAACCTCGATCAGGGGACCTCCATGCTACTCGGCCTAACATGTAAAAAACTCCGCAGCATCCATCGCGGTATCTATAAATGCCCGACCGACCTCATGACCGAGATCGATTACCAAGACGAACCATGCCATAATGGTCACTCGGGACACTACTGCTTAATCAACTACCTCGTCGACTGGTTTTCTGTCAAATCTTCGAATCTCACTGAAGCCTCCAAGGAACCGTTTTCTATCCTCCCCATAAGTTCGAGTTTCAGTCTTCCCCCGGGAGTTGGAGATCATAATGTTGTGTTAAGCTTGGAGAGGTGGAAGAGAGACTTCGCCAATTTGCAATTTCGTTATCTGCCAACTGTCCCCAGATACCCAGGCGTTAAGATTCTGGAACGAATTCCGCAGGATAGGCTGTTGTGGTGAGGTTGGAGAGGTGGAAGAGAGACTTCGCCAATGAACCGGTTCATCATCTGCTAGTTGTCCCAAGATTCCCACATGTTTTGATTGCGAGACCAGTTATGCAGAATTCGCATGAAGGGTATGGAACCGTATGGTTACTGAAGTGGGACCGCTTGAAGGAGAGGAGAAACGAAGCCGATGATGGGTTCTGCTAGCTTAATTATCTGTTTCGTTTATGAATTTTGTATTCTGCGTAGAGTTTGTTTGCTTCTATCTGACCCAATTTGGTAGCACCAGGTAGCTTGCAAGCGAGTCTTTGCAGAGGGAGAGAAATTTATCTACAGCACAATTAAATAGACGACCCATTCGTTGCTCATAGCGTTACAGTACTGTCCTATGCAATATTCATTTCGCTTGAGTGCAGCTGCCAGAAATCTGATTCGTCGCAACTTGACTCACTAACTTATTAGTTCTCTAACTTCACCTGAAATGGGAAGAGTCGTTATGAGTAACAGGCCCAAGCCTATCGTTCTTCAAATTTACATACTTACATGAATCACAACGTAGCAGTAAGCTTCATATAATGTTAACAAACAATACAATACCTCTCGTTTAACACTCCTTAATTTTGGCTTGAATGATAACTGATTTTACTACGCATAAACAGCAAGTCTTTAAGAAGCAACGCAATTTTGATGAATTGAATGAGAAAATAAGGAACCTTCGAACCAATTCTTTCCTTAACCAAAACCGAACTGAACAGAAATTTGTGCTTCCTTCAACACTGACGCAACCCAACATGGCTACATCACATTTTGCCAGAGGCAACTTCCATTCCAGTGTCTTTATGTAACCAGGTATATTTGTGCTTTCCGAAACTGCCAGGCTGGTATGCCTACTCCTACGAGGAATAACATCAACGACCTCCAGGCATTCGCAGACTACAATCCAGCAGTATTGCCCGACATCAGCCCAGCTAAGCCGTTCGATGTTACTGGTCGGAATGGTTTTCCATTCTTCGTCAATCCAAATGATATGACGGTGGCGGCCCTCCGATCCTTGGGTTTGCCAGCTCAACTTCTTCATTACTTCTTTCCGACTGCAAGTACAGTAGTTTCGTCTAATATTTATCCGAATTATGACTCAAATTCGACACTTCTTCAAGCTTCGAAAGATCTTTTGTCTTCGAATGGGGTCTTGTTGTCACACAAAACTTTCCAAGGGAGAAAACTTGCCCTTTACTGTATTGACTACGGAGCTGTAAAGGTACTTCACTAAGCTCAGCGTGCTTGTACTAGCCCATGGGAGTTACCATCCAGGAGGCACAAGGAACCCGGTGGGGTGTTGCATTGCGAATGTCATGTGTGGCTGTAGTAAGATTCCACAATTATTTATAAGGTGGCTCGAGGAAGGAAGGTTATCGAGGAGCAGTCGCGTCGAAGAGCTGAGGAATGAATCTTTGTGATATTTGGGGTATCAAACACCTTCCAAAATAATCTCGCACTTAATTGTAAATATGTAATTGCTAGCGAAGCGTTATGAGGTGGTCTAGAGAAAATGGAAAGTACCAGTCATCAAGATTGGTATATATTCGATATATATCTCTACTAGCTTCCCAAACAGCTACATCCAAGATAACTCATGTATGCACTCCATATCACGCCTTCAATCCTAGAAACCTAGACCAAGAGAGCACCCAAGAAGGCCCCCAAATGTCGAAAATAATTACTTAACGTAGCAATAAGCATTCCACCAGTACAGCCTCAAACACATGATAGAAACAAGATAGAAAAGTTTCAAAAAGATCGAAGCCACTATCGAGTCTGCGAAAAAGTACTTAAACACCAAAGAAACCAAAGACGATATTTCGCCGACCACGAGAGTCCTAAAAAAACTTGGCTTTGATATATTGGAGCTAGAAACTCTAGTAACCTCAAGGCAGGTTCTGCGACAGAAAATTGCCTAAATTACATGACACCACAATTCAGAAAGCTGTCAAGAAAGTAAGTCCTAACCTCCTGTTCACTCTACATCTGAACTTTGACAGAGTGTCGAACGAACACCCACCTTCGAAATCTTAACTACCGTCGAAGAGATTTTCCTCTTACCTAACAATTTGAAATAACGAGAAATTGTTCAGCCAAATACTTCTCTCTTTAATCTTAGAGCTACAGAGCTACATAAGGAGTCGAATAGCTGGTCTTGAGTGTGTATGTTCATTACATCCATGTCCACTCATATTTGCGCTTTAAGTATTTCAATGAACTTACGAATAGTTGGGAGTCACAATTTTATAATCACACACTGTCTCTATAGGACGGACGATTTTACTAGAGTGAATTAACCCATGGACGAAAACATACAACATGACTTTTATTTACATTTCGGTATCCCTGTGACTGCGCATATCATCAGTACACTGAACTTGGCGACTAAACCTCACGTCTAGGCTAGACGTGAAACATAGACCACCTGCTGAAATAGATATAAATCACAGAAACAAATTTCCAAGACAACGAAACTGACTTCCTACAAATACGGAGGTGAGGGCTTAGAATAAATGTAAGATTCATGAGCAAGTTCTTTTATCCATCACGTAGAGCAACAGACATACCTCCCCTCTCCAAGAGATGATCATGAGATAGCAAGCCCTGAGACGAAAGAAGAAGATAGTCTTCCATTTAAACAGTGGACCAAGCAAGTGAACTCAAACCAAAATACTAAAACAAATGCGTTCAACACCGAGCCCTCATGGAACAGACTAGCGATGCTATACAAACACCCGCAAATGTAATGCCAAGCTATGTACACACCTCAGAAGAACATCTATCACCAAAAACCCCCCTTTCCCCCCACAAAAAAAAATCCCCAAAAAAATCCAACTCCCATCTAAAGAGCGCAGAGGATCGAAAACCAGACAAACTGAGTTTTACATTATCATTTAGCTTATAATACAAGTACTATACGGTTTTTACAAGGCTAGTACAATACCTTTGGGCATGTCCGTCGGACCGCTAGACCATTGCAGTTGCCTAGGGTACCACCAACAGGTGTATAATTGGTGGAATTTGCTGGGGTGTTGGTTATCTTGGGTTATAGACGTCGGGTGTTTGGTATAGTGGGTCAGCGGGCCGCTTTTAGCTCTGAAAGGGGGCCAGGCTATTTGGGGAGATATATGAGGGAACGTGTGTAAGTGCACGAGTTCTGGGTATGAGTGAGGTAATGACGACGAGCTAATAGAAGAGGTGTCACAAGTGAAGAAAGTGGTTACTGTACTTCCAGAATGGATGAGTAAGTATAGACCAATTCCTGTGGACATGATACTTGACTTGGTACTCCCAACCCTTTGGAAGCGTTTCTGTACAAGTACCACTACCAAAGTTTCTTGACTTGTACCGACAGAACGAAAGCACGAGAAACTGGAGTAGAGAATAAGGCTTATTCAATATAGATCAAACATTTGCTTCTTTTCTGTTGGTTTTTTCCTACCAACACCGTATGATAT
The DNA here is from genome assembly GCA_900184765.1 of Hymenoscyphus fraxineus. NCBI lineage: Eukaryota > Fungi > Ascomycota > Leotiomycetes > Helotiales > Helotiaceae > Hymenoscyphus > Hymenoscyphus fraxineus. Next base: position 3,655,407 of record LT855407.1, read on the forward strand.
TCATGTCAACGAACCACCTATGGCGTCCATAATATGTCCCATCTGGACGAGTAAATGTGATCAAGGACATTGACCTGACTTTGCCGCTTGAAAACCCATATGCCAAAGGGAGAGAAGAAAAAAAGGAAAGTGCGCAGACCATCTTGTAAGGAGCACAAATACAAAATCTAGTTGACCTCCTCAATCTTGGAAGAGGAAGCAGCTGGGGCGGCTGCAGCAGCTGGCTTAGCGGCATCATCCTCCTCAAGTTCAGGCATCTCGTCGTCGTCGTCATCATCCTCGCCCTCATCGTCACCTCCCATTCCTGCACCGCCGAGCTTGGAGAAATCAATACCGCCAAAGTCTCCACCGGCACCACCCATCATTGAGCTCATATCGCCCATTCCTGGCATGCCTCCCATTCCACCCATACCACCAGCACCGGCTGCTCCCTTGGTCAGCCTCGTTCATAAGAAGCAGTGGGATTCATAACATACCTAGATCATCTTCTGGAGCCTCATCCTGCTCGTCCTCATCAACCCATTTGTCAAAGTCTGTCTTCAAGAAATGAACCTTCTTCGACTCCTTCAACAATCGTGGCCAGAACTCCTCCTTCAACTCCTTCTTTCGTAGAACCAGCTGGACGTTCTTGGCAGTGTGGTTGATCTTGGTAGCGGAGGTATCGATCTCATCGTATAACTCAAGGTCAACGGCGTAATCCTTCTTGAGAGAGTCGGAATGGGCAGCGAATTTCAGGGCTTTGGAGGTGATATCCAGCGTGAGTTTTTCCTTCTGGACATCGGGGACGGTGATGGTGACGTAAAGGTAGTTCTTCTCTGCTTCGGTTGCGGAGGATCGTTGAGCCCAGAGGACTGCGGGGTTGAAGAGGTTGGGTTAGCTAGGGTTTCGCACAGTGAGGGGAAGAGTCTGAGGCCATCGAGTGATCTTTGCGCATCGCATTCTCATGATATTCTCCTTTGCAAACGCGCAAACGAGAAAATCCTTTTGGATGATGCCGGCGAACTCGAGCTCCAGAGAAATCTGAGTTGAGAGAGATCCAAGCTTACCTTCAGGAGTAGCAGCCATCTTCGCGAAAAGGTGTGGTGGTGATGACGAGTCAAGTAGTTCGCTAAGGGTACAGTACCTGTAGAGAGCGTAAAGCAATACCGTGAGGGAAATCAAGGTGTTGAGAGTGGTTGGAGGTTGAGTGCGTGGAGGAGAGAGAAGTCAATTGCGCGTGAGAGAATTTATTTGATGTAGATGGAAGTTGCCTCTAGACAAGCGGTGCAGCAGTGCAGCAGTGCAGTCCGCAGTGCAGCAAACCAGCGCGAGGCTGCCATGGAAGGTCATGGAAACTACTCTACTCTACAGGAAAGCTGAGGCTGAAGATTATTTTCATGCTCCTTCACCCAGTGCCAGTGCCAGTCCCCGTACGAGTACCAGTGTCATCATCGCAATTAATTGGCATCTCAGGATCCCACTGCAGTGCATTCTATACATTTCTACCAAGATTCTCCTCACGTCAAAATGAGCAAAGATTCATCAGTGCACTATGACACTTTTTGAGCCGCTGTCGCTTGGCCTGCGCCTGCACTTGCCGGAGTTTTTGCACCAAAAATAATGGGCGACGCCTGAGAGCGGGGATACTGAAGAGAGGGCTGAGACGTCACTGGACTGGCCCTTGCGCCCATACAGGCACCACTTTGCTGCTAAACCCACCCCGGAACCTTCAACCCCATACTCGTACCATCGCAACTTTACGGGTACAGTACGACGACCACCATTCACCCACTACAACAATCCACCTCGACCAGGAGATAAAGTCTCTCGCAGCGCAATCTGCTGCAGAGCGCCATCCACCCATTTCACAACACCACATAACCTCACCTCACAACATCAACCAAGATGGAGTCTCTCAAAGCAGTCTTCTTTGGTCCTGATCCTCAAGCACAAGTATGTACAGAACTGAACCCCCGCTCATCAGCCTCGCAACTCCAGAGCCTCAGTCCAGTCCAACAACCAACTAACCCTCTCCCCAGGTGCGAAAATGCAACCAACTAATGCGAGCCAACATACGAAAACTCGACCGCGACATCGCCCAACTAAAGATGGTAGAAAACAAAGCCCGAACGAGCATCATCCAAGCCAACCGACGCGCCCAACGCAACCCCGCCCACGCCAAACAAGCAGCCCAGGAAACCCGAATCTTCGCCCGTGAACTCATCCGTATCAGGAAGCAATCGACGAGATTAATAACGTCCAAGGCGCAACTGAATAGTGTATCGATGCAAGTCACCGAAGCCTTTGCCGTGCGCAAGATCGAGGGCAGTATAAAAGCGAGTGTGGGGATCATGAAGGATGTCAATAGTCTGGTGAGGCTACCCGAGTTGATGGGTACGATGAGGGAGTTGAGCCAAGAACTGATGAAGGCGGGGATTATTGAGGAGATGGTGGGTGATTCGATGCCAGATCAGATTGAAGAGGACGACGAAGAGGAGGCAGAGTCGGAGGTTGATAAGGTGCTTGGAGAGATCCTATCAGATCGTATGGGCAAAGTGGCTGCGACGCCGAATCTACCTACTCCACCTGTACAGGCCGCTCCCGTGGCCGAGGACGAGGACGAAGAAGATGCCGAGGCCATGTTGGATCAGATGCGAGGGAGGTTGCAGGCTTTGAAGAGCTGAGCGTAAAACGTACATAATGAATTGAATCTTGGGGGTGCGACAGACATGCATTTGGCGTTTGGGGTTTATCACTTAGGGCGGATAGGTATACTCGTAGGACTTGGGCTACTGAAGAAATCGATTGTGTTACTAAGGGTTATACTGCTAGTCCAGATTCATTGAGCTTCACATATCACGGAGTAGGTACGGTTGGTTACAATTACAGATTCACGTACAAGTAAAAGCGACCGTCCTTTCATACTTGGATATTCGTTTCATCGTCGGAAAACTAAAAGGGTTGCTGTACTGTACAAGCGACTTGAATGTAAATGAACGGTTACGTATGAACCACTTCTCCCTCATATTCCGTTATACGAGTAGTACACATATTAAGTCAACAAATAGCGGGGGGTTGGGGTTGGGGTTTGGGGGAAATAGCTAAGTCTTTCCCCTCATATCCTTTTCCTTTCATACAGTATCTACCATTTAATCTCCCCTCTATCCAATCTCTCTCTCTTCCTCTCTCCTTAAAATCTCACCATTTCCCATTTCAAAAATAATCCTTGAAAAGTACAGATTATATGGTTTAGATAGTTAGAAAGACTGGTGATGTGATGAAATGGCGATGTGAATTTTGATTATTACTTGCTTATTAGGTAACGGGAGGAAGAAAGAAAGGGCTGCTTGATAGGAGAGAGTGCTTAATGGGAAATACTGGTTATTCGGTAGGTTGGTAGGTAGGTAGGTAGGTAGGTTGTTTGGGTGTTGGGTGTTTTTTTTTGTGAGATGATGGATGATGGGGGATTGGATTGGATTGGAGGTATGAAATGGTGGGATTGAGGGATGGAGAGAGGAGATGGACTTCGTTAGAGGTATACTTGATCGGAAGTTCATGAAAGATATTGTTGATATATCTAGGGGAGTAAATAGTTTAAGTTAGTTAACTATAGGTTTGTAGAAATGAAGTAACCATCGAGAGGAAGATGCTGAAGTTGGAGAGGTTGATATCTTAGGGATTTGCGTTGAGAGCAAACTTTTCGCATTGATATCGCGCGATCTTATCCCATTGGTTCAGAAGGAATGAGAAAAGACGTTGAGAAGGAGGGGAGAGGGGGTGAGGATGGTGGGGTTGAGGTTGAGATTCAGAGAATTGCCAGGGGTTGTAGGGGTTGGTGGGGAGTAAGTAGGGTTTTAGGTATTGAAAGAGAGGGAGTGGTAGTTTGGGTAGGAGAAGGCGAGTTCGATGGACGATTGGATCATTGGGGATAAGTGATGTGAGATGAATAAATCGGGGATTCGGGTTGTGGTTCAATAAATATGGTATGGAAGGGATCGAAGGTTAGACTATTGTAACGAGAAGAATCATTTACATTTGAGAAGCGAATTGAAAGGGGGTTCTCGCTTGAAGAGATTGTGGAACCATACTACTTTCATTGATGATACAAAGGTTAACTGAGCACAACGAAGACATGTTTCAGTGTCTCTGTTTATGACACTTCCCTTTTCCGCGACCCTTTTGGTACATACGGTTATAGTCTCTAATTCTTGCGTCTCTATCTTACAGGAAGTTGTATCTAATATGAAGCAAACGGTGTTACGCTTGGGAGTTCGTCAGAAAGGTACCAAGTAGATCACCGTATGGATGTTACAAGCAGGGGCCTATGCGAAAGCCATTATCTTTTCGGAGTAGGATAAAAACTGTATGTTTATGTCAAGGATTCGAGATGATGTTGTCGACCCAAACTCGGACCTTCTCGGCCATAATCTCGCTATGTCCTAGCATTGTTAGCATTTTTGGAACGAGTGGTGGAATCGACGTACTGATGCAAAACCCATGAGGAACCTCACAATCATCAATTAGCATGATGGGTTTGGAGGATGCGTTTTCTGAGTCGGAAGTTCCTCTCGCAGCAATCAAAACATCCCGGCTATGGTCAGCCACCCAATGATCCTAGCCCATGATTAGCGCTTGATATTGCAAGATACAAAAACAATTCCACTGACATTCTCGCCAAAGTAGAAGATCAGTTTTGGAGCCTGGGTTTCCGAGTCACTATCTTTGTGTTCTACTCCCCATATATCTTCATCCCACCGATCCTCGGTGATGGTCGCCATTTCATCTTCTGCCAAGTGACTGAATGCCTGTCAGATTGTAATGATCCAAAAGCCTTGTGTTCTTACAGTGCTTGCCAAATCCCCATTTTACTTTTCAAAAAAGCGGTAGTAACATTAGCCCCTTCTTGGGGCATACCCGTAACGACACCTACAAGCCACTTCAACACCCCAACGGGTGCACAACTGACCAAAAGCTTTGCCACGGTACTTGCTATTCTGGGGAAGTTTGGGATCTTGAAGAGCCAGCTGATTTTGATACCGCTGTTGCTTTGAGCTATGTGTGTGACTGTCGGGAATAGCAGGATCCCGGCTGTGATTTTGGTTGGTAACTTGCGGCGTTTGAGCCTCTGGATTATCTCTAGTGAGATATATGCACCAACTGAGTGGCCCATAATGATAACACTGTCGTAGAGTTGGCCTTGACGTGGTCCTTGTTGAATTCGAAGCTGTTCTAAGGTTTCGAGCGACACATCTATCACCTCTTCTAGGCTGTAGGGGTGGTTTTTGGAAGAGGAAAGGGGAACTGTATGAGTATCGTCGAATCCAGCAAGTGATTGACCGTATACATCAAATACATCTTTTGTTGTGACATTGCTGGCGTGAGAATCAGAAAGAAGTGAGTGTAGAGTCTCAAGGAAGGTCCGGTAATAGCCGATCAGACCCGGGTTTCCGGTGATGAAGTAAATAAGATGGTGAGGTGTGTTTTTGGATGGAGACGGAAGCGAGATGTTGATGGTTGGTTGAGAAGGATCTCGAGAGAAAGTATTTCGAAGAGCCATGTTCGGGCTTGCTACTCCGTACTTTGTACTTTTTTTGCTTGGTCCACAACTACCCACTAATAGCCTTACCTGGTTGCTCGATATCCGTACTGGTACTGAGATCCATGCTCCTTATGGAGGTGACTGACCTAGGTAGATCTGTAGGTTCTAGGAGTAAAATGTTGGCCTTACCTTGATGAGGCACCAAGGCAGCCACGACACAACAGTGTAAGGATAATTACCGAGGCGCTAGTGACTAATCTCAGATGGTCTGTGTACCGATTCACCCACGCTGATTGGCCTCTGCAATAGCGGACCCTCCAGCGTGCCAGGCTCGCCAGGCTGCTTGCTCTCAGCTCAGTCGCGCGTGCTTTCCACTCCTCTTCCCTCCGCAGCGCAGATTTGTTCCTAGGAACATCATCACGAACCCCAAATTATCCCGCCAGGCCTTGGAGCCCCATCCACCTCGACCATCCATTTCGACCGCCTCAACACCACCACACTTCCCATTACAGTCCATTCGCTTTCCACCCAACCCATCGTTCACCCTCACTCTCACGGGCCCGGGCGCCGGCCAATCTGTCTTCCACGTCCACCTGCACCCACCTACTCCATCACCCCAAACTCACTCGTCTAGTCCTGGGACATCGCGATCCATCGCGACCATCGCCAAGCGTATCACATCCATCGACTACAACGCGACAACCCCAATCTTCACCTTTCGCGACACTCATTCCGCCTTCTAGGCTCCCCTACACTTCTGCCGCCTGTCAGCCAACGCGCCTGCGCATTCGTTCCAGCTGCAAAGACCACCCCTTCGGTCACTGACCCTATGCGCGTCCAGTCTTTTGATATGCGCTGATTTCAACCACAACCACAAGAATACCCTACAATTACGCATTGGCTTGTGCAATCAATATGGCTTCAATTCAATCAGTTCCGCAGGGACAACAACCTGGACTCGGCGCTCCTTCATCTCAGCAAGCCAATTTCAGAGATGCTTTGGTAGTGAGTAGCCCTTTCCATTATGCGCCCGTCTTCATTCCTCCACACCATTTGATTGCTGACGACCAGAGAAGAAATATAAACAGATGAAGGAATCTGGGGTATCGGAGAGAGATCCTGAATTTCAGAAGTTGCACCAGATGCTTTCCGGCCTGCATTCGCAACGAAACTATCAACAGCAGAAAGCGCAGCAACACCAATTACTCAATCAACAACATAATGTATCTGCAAGCGCTACCAACGGGAACACTAATGGCACGCGTACAGCGCCATCTCCAAATACAACAGCCTCGGCGCCGTCACAATCCTCACCTACCACATCTCTTGGGCCCTCTGCCATATCCTCCACACCTTCGGCTACAACTAAGGGTGCTGTTCCAAGGACTGCGCAGGTTGGGAGTGGTTACTTTTCTCCAGAACAGTTAAGCGTTTTGAAGCATCAAATATCCGCATTCAAATGCTTGTCCAAGAACATCGGCATCCCGTCACAACTACAAGAACAGCTCTTTGCTTCGCAACAACGAAAAAAGTTGTCGCAAGGCGTTGACCAATCTGCCGTCGCATCCACCCATTCCGCAGAAGATGCCGCTCCTTCAGCCAATGGCGCTGGTCCAACGAAACCCGATAAGGACTTGGTAGTGCAAAAGGTGCACGAATATACTTCATTCAGACCACCTATATCTTCTCTTCCTAAGGGTGAGCGTATTAGTTATTCTGCGCATAAGAGACGTGAGAATCGACCTATGATTCCCAGTTTGATGCCTTCGGGTGTGGACGTAGAAAAGTTACGAAACGACCGAGAAATTATTGTCTACAATCGTATGAAAGCCCGGCAAGGAGAACTGATGTCACTTCCAGCAAACATGGCACACATCGACATACGTGATGACAACCTCACACCGGATGATACCTTGAAAAGAAAGGCATTGATCGAGATGAAGATGATTGGGCTTTATCAAAAGCAGAAGATGATGCGAGAAAGAATCGGCCGCCAGATGATTCAATACGACAACCTTGCCATGACTGCGAACCGAAGCCACTACAGAAGAATGAAGAAACAATCGTTGAGAGAGGCTCGTATCACTGAAAAACTTGAGAAGCAACAGCGAGATGCTCGTGAGAACCGAGAGAAGAAGAAGCACGAGGACTACCTTCATCTGGTCATATCGAATGCTCGGGCAATTGCTAATCAAGCCACCCAGCATAGACAAAAAATGCAGAAGATTGGTCGTATGATGGTACTGCAACATCAAAATATCGAGAAGGAAGAGCAGAAGAGAATAGAGCGAACTGCGAAACAACGTTTGCAGGCCTTGAAATCCAACGATGAAGAAGCCTATCTTGCACTTCTCGATCAAGCTAAGGACACTCGTATTACCCATCTTTTGCGACAAACTGACGGATTCTTGTCGCAACTCGCTGCCTCGGTCAAAGCGCAACAGCGGAAAGCCGTCGCCACGTATGGCGGCGACCTTGTTGTCGAGGAGTCTGATGACGACGATGAAGAGGAGCAAGATACTCGCAAGATTGATTACTATGCTGTGGCCCATCGGGTCAAGGAAGAAATCAACAGTCAACCTTCCATCTTGGTCGGTGGTACTCTCAAAGAATATCAATTGAAGGGTCTCCAATGGATGATTTCACTCTACAACAACAATCTCAATGGAATTCTTGCAGATGAGATGGGTCTGGGTAAAACTATCCAGACAATTAGTTTACTCACCTACCTTATTGAGAAGAAGAAGCAGAATGGACCATTTTTGGTCATTGTGCCCCTGAGTACATTGACCAATTGGAACCTGGAGTTTGAAAAATGGGCACCTTCAGTGGCCAAGATTGTGTACAAAGGTCCACCATTGGCACGAAAGCAACAACAAAATCAACTTCGATACGGCAATTTCCAGGTACTCCTGACAACCTATGAGTACATCATCAAAGACAGACCGGTGCTCAGCAAAATCAAATGGGTTCATATGATCATCGATGAGGGTCATCGTATGAAGAATGCATCTTCCAAACTCAGTGCAACACTCACACAGTATTACGCTACCCGTTACCGTCTCATTCTTACCGGAACTCCACTGCAAAACAACCTTCCAGAATTGTGGGCTTTGCTAAATTTTGTTCTCCCAACCATTTTCAAATCTGTTAAATCGTTCGACGAGTGGTTCAACACACCTTTTGCAAATACCGGTGGTCAAGATAAGATGGAGCTTACCGAAGAAGAACAGATTCTTGTTATTCGACGTTTGCATAAAGTTTTGAGGCCCTTCTTACTTCGTCGTTTGAAGAAGGACGTGGAGAAAGATTTGCCTGACAAGACAGAGAAGGTCATCAAATGTAAATTTTCTTCGCTCCAAGCACGCCTTTATAAGCAAATGGTCACCCACAACAAGCTTGTCGTCAGTGATGGCAAGGGAGGGAAGACTGGTGCGCGCGGTCTCAGCAATATGATCATGCAGCTTCGAAAACTTTGTAATCATCCATTTGTGTTCGACGAAGTTGAAAACGAGATGAATCCCTTGAACACTAGCAATGATCTTCTTTGGCGAACATCGGGCAAATTCGAACTTCTCGATCGGGTTCTACCCAAGTATCAACGGACGGGGCACAGAGTCCTGATGTTCTTTCAAATGACTGCCATCATGGATATCATGGAAGATTTCCTTCGCTACCGAGGAATCATGTTTATGCGACTTGATGGAACAACAAAATCGGATGATCGTTCCGACCTTCTTAAAGAATTTAACGCCCCCAACTCGCCATATTTCATGTTCCTGTTGTCTACCCGTGCTGGTGGTCTTGGTCTGAACTTGCAAACTGCAGATACCGTCATCATTTACGACTCAGATTGGAATCCTCATCAGGATTTACAAGCGCAAGATCGTGCTCATCGTATTGGTCAGAAGAATGAAGTTCGTATTTTGCGTCTTATTAGTTCGAACTCTGTTGAAGAGAAGATCTTGGAGCGTGCGAAATACAAGCTTGACATGGACGGCAAAGTTATTCAGGCAGGACGTTTCGATAACAAGTCTTCCGAAACAGATCGTGATGCCATGCTTCGTGTAATGCTGGAAACTGCAGACGCCGCTGAGAACTTGGACCAAGAAGAAATGGACGACGAAGATCTCAACTTGATGTTGGCCAGAAATGACGATGAGCTCAATATTTTCAGGGAGATGGACGAGGAACGTGCGAAGGATCCTGTTTACGGTGCGGGTGCTGGGAGCAAACGTATGCCACGTCTTATGGCCGAGAACGAGCTTCCCGAGATTTACATGTCCGACGGAAACCCAATCTCAGATGAACCTGAAGAAGTCAAGGGCCGCGGAGCTCGAGAACGCACTCGTGTCAAGTATGACGATGGTCTCACAGAAGAGCAGTGGCTTAATGCTGTTGATGACGATGATGACAGTCCAGAGGCTGCCGCTGCTCGAAAGCAGGCACGCAAGGAGCGTAGAGAGAGAAACCGCCTGAAGAGAGCCGGTGAACTTCCTGGCTCCATTGAAAACTCACCTGCTGGAAGTCGGGAGAGTACCGAAGAGCCCGAACCTGAGCCAACACCGAAAAAGTCACGCGCCCGCAAGTCTGGCGGCAAGAATGAAAAACGCAAAGCTGATGATTTCGAGGATGGTCCTCCAGCTAAGCGGAAACGTGGAGGTGCACAATCTAAATCCAACGGAATGAACCCCCGACAGCGAGATCTGCTCCAAACCAGCTTGAGAGCTGTCTATGATTCTTTGATGAACCTCGAATCTGCTACTGAATCGGAAGATTCTGGTTCTGACGAGGAAGATCAAAAACGCTTGATCATTGGGCCATTCGTGGCGTTGCCTCCAAAGAAGGACTTCCCAGACTATTACAAGATTATTAGAGACCCTATATCTATGAAGATGATTGAGAAGAAGATCAAGAAAGAGGAGTACTTTAGCCTCAACGATCTGAAAAGGGACATTCACTTGATGTGTCTAAACGCAAAAACCTACAATGAGGATGGTAGTCTCATCTTTGTGGATGCTGTTGCAATCGAGGTATGTCACCATGAGACAATGAGCGGAATAATTGCTAACCACTTTCTAGAATGCTTGCGAATCCAAGATCCGTGATGAAGTTTCTGATCACCCAGAGCTTGGAGATGATGACTCTTCGCGTAATGGAGGGTCGACAGCTCCTACAACCAACTCAGGAACTCCTATACCTTCAATGACCTCGGGTAAATTGAAACTAACTGTCAACAAAAATATGAATGGTGGGAGCAGCGGTGTACAGAGTGATGACGACTAGAGATGCAAGAGAAAGTCCATTTTATTGGGGGGTTCATGAGGGGCGCGAGGAGTTACCTGGTGAATTTGCATGATGGCATTTTCTTTTCCTACTTATGTAATTGCACTTGGTGTACACAACGGCGTTTGTGTTCACTACAAGAGTCATAGGTATTCACAGTGACCATCTAGAAAGTCGAAAGCAGGGTGGTTAGCTTGACTTGATTGGGCGAAAGGATTACCTTGCCTGGATTGTACTTTAGTAGACAATGGACGACATGTGCGATAGTAAAAGATGGGTTTTTATAATGTATTGTGTTCTGATGAATTTGAATCTTTCCAAGAATTTTCGCATAGGTGGTAATTGTAAAACTTCTGTCTGTATTCAACCTCTTCTAATTGACTTTCACGAATCGTGACCTTATTCCATACCTATATTTCCACCTAACACTGGTGGATGATAAAAGAGAACGCTCTTGATGCCATCTAAGTGAAGATGAATGTGTCTGAGAGGTATAAATTGCTTGGTGTTGTCGTACCAAAAAGAGTTTAGCTGATGGTACATACCCTGGCCTGACTTGCAGGGATCTTGTGAAGTGCAGAAAGTCGCGAGTTCCACGCTGCGAGTCCAGCAACACGATAGCTACCTACACTCAAAACCCCTTACGGCAGATTCTACAATCCACTCGCCTTCACCTTCCAAATCAGGTATCTGGTCAGATGCCTGCTCATGTGCGATCGTTATATTAGATGCTCTCGTCTCGGCTTTGAGCTTTGTCGCGAATACCTTCCACGTTAGCCTCGCAGAAGACGCAACAATCCACGGTTACTCTCATCTTAGGCTTTGCCTACCGAATTCCCAATGGCCGCAGTCACAAGTACACAGGCAAATGGGGGAAGCAGCTTTGGGAGTGCTCTGTCGCCAGGGCACAAAATGACCAGCAAACGATTCTCAGATATACCATCCGCAATCGATATCCCAGTACAAGGGGAAGGCGATGACGAGGCAGTCGAGGTAGACTTGGAAGATCTTTTAGATGACCCGACCGAGCTGTGTACATTACTGGAGAATGAAGGCGCAGCACGAACTTACTGGATGACGGTTTCTTTGGCCTACGCCAAACAAAAGAAGGTTGATCATGCTATCGAAATGCTGTTGAAGGGTGGTCAAGCCATGAGAGGCGGGCAGAAGGAGAAGCTGAGCATGCTGACATGCTTGTGCTGGATGTATTTGTGGAAAAGTAGGGAAGCTCCTCGAGTGCTCCCTGAAGGAGCTTTGGCTTCTGAGGTAAAGACGAAGGAGCATTATTTACAACAATCTACTGCCACATTAAACGACGCTCTACGAATAAATCCCGCCTTCCCTCCATTATTCCTTGCTCGTGGGGTCCTCCAACTACTCAAGGCGTCCCTCCAGCCACCGTCAAAGTCTCCGGCTCCTGGCGCGATCGATCACGAGAAGGCTGATATTCTGCGAGCATCATTAAAATCGTTCGAAGATGCAATTCGTGTTTCTCAGGGTCGCAATATGATGGCGGTACTGGGGAAATCGCGAGCTCTGTATTCGCTTGGAAAATATGCAGATGCGCTAGAGGGATATCAGGAAGCATTACACAAAATGCCAGACTTGATTGATCCTGATCCACGAATTGGAATTGGCTGTTGTTTTTGGCAACTTGGCTTCAAAGAAGATGCGAAGACTGCGTGGGAGCGTGCGTTGGAGATCAATCCGGAGTCGAAGGTTGCAAACATTCTCCTTGGTTTATTTTATCTTGATGCCAGCTCGCATGTTCCTACAAATGGCCCTGAATTCATTCGACTTTACAAAAAAGCAATGACGGAGTATACACAAAAGGCATTCAAAGCTGACAAGGACCTCCCCTTGACTTGCGCTACATTCGCTGGGTACTTTCTATCTCGAAAGTCATTACCCAACGTGGAGACTTTGGCCCATAAGGCAATTCAGCACACCGACGTCAACGCAATCGCTAGTGATGGCTGGTATTTGCTAGCTCGAAAAGAACATTACGAAGACGATTACGAGCGTGCGACAGACTACTATCGTCGAGCTGATGAAGCAAGAGGTGGTGCTGACCGCGGATTTCTGCCTGCTAAGTTTGGCGCTGCTCAATTGTCGGTTCTCAAGAGTGATTTTGGCGAGGCCAAATTGAGACTGGAGAAGATAATTCAGCAATCCAAGAATATCGAGGCTATGGTTTTACTGGGCACTCTTTACGCAGAAGAAGTATTCACGAACCAGCAAAGTGGTGTAAAGGAAGACAAGTCCACAGAGTTCAAGAAGGCGATTGGGTATTTGGAAACTGCCAGGAACGCCTGGAAAGATTCCAAGAAAAACTTGCTTCCAGACGCATCAGTTCTCTTGAATCTCGCTCGTCTTTATGAGGCGGAACAGCCTGAGAAGAGCTTGCAATGTCTACAGCAGGTGGAGCAGATTGAGTTCGACCAGGTTCCAAAGGACGAAAAACCAGAGGACCTGGAGGAGATCGAAGCTTTGAAAGCGTCCCTTAGACAAGGTCTCCCTCCCCAACTTCTTAATAACATGGGTTGTTTTTACTACCAAGCAGAGAAGTTTGATTCGGCGGGCGAAATGTTCCAGATTGCTTTGAATGCATGCATCAAAGTTGGAGAAACAGAAGAAGAACTAGATGGCGATGCACTTGTCACTACAATCAGTTATAATCTGGGCCGGACGTATGAAGCAAGCGGCAAATTGGACGAAGCAAATATTGTCTATGAGGGGCTTCTTGCTCGTCACAGTGATTACACGGACGCAAGAACACGGCAAGCTTATATTGCTCTTCGGCAAGACCCGACTGGAGAAGGTCCCAAGAAGGTCGCCGAACTTTATAAGGATTCTTCCGCTGATCTCGAAGTACGGGCTTTGTACGGATGGTATCTCGGACGAGTGTCTCGCAAGCGAAGAGGAAATATTGCCGAGGACCCAGAATTACGACACTATAAACATACTCTGCAGAATTACGAAAAACACGATCGTTATGCCTTGATTGGCATGGGCAACTTGTATCTCATGACTGCAAGAGAAATGCCGCGCGCGAACGAGGTCGATAAGAAAAAACGTGGAGATATGTATATCAAAGCCGTTGAGTTTTTTGATAAAGCTCTGCAGCTGGATCCCAAGAATGCATACGCCGCTCAAGGGATAGCAATCGCTCTTGTGGAAGACAAGAAAGATTACAAGACTGCGCTATCTATTTTTGTCAAGGTTCGGGAGACAGTGAAGGACCCAAGCGTATTCGTCAACTTGGGTCATATCTTTGCCGAGCTTCGTCAATACAGCAAAGCCATTGAGCACTATGAAGCTGCTTTGTCAAAGGATCGGTCAAATGATGCGCAAATCCTGGCCTGTCTCGGACGAACATGGTTGGCAAAAGCTAGAGCGGAAAAGAACCTGTCGGCGTATAAAAGTGCACTCCAGTTTTCTCAAAAGGTGAGACCCCTAGCTTCATATGCTTGAAAACTTTGCTAATGTTATAGGCTCTTGAAATCGCACCAGAGCAAGTTCACTTCAAATTCAACGTCGCATTTGTTCAAATTCAGCTTGCTTCTGCTGTCTACAACATGTCTGAAAACCAACGTACGCTTACGGAAGTGCAATCAGCGGCTTCAGGGCTCGAGGAGGCCATTGAATCCCTAGAAGCCATTTCCCAGCACCCACAAACTCCATATCCAAAGCATGACATCGAACAGCGAGCAAACATGGCTCGAAATACCATGCGGAAGCAGTTGGATCGCTCGATACAATCTCAAAAAGAGTACGAGGAGAAGAACGCTGAGAAACTTCAAGCTGCACGACACAAGCGTGAGGAGGAATTCCGCAAACGTGAGGAGGTGAAACAAGCGGCCGAAGCGGCAGAGCGAGAGAGGAAACAAAAGATTGCAGAAGAGCGACAGAGGATTGCCGAGAGGGATCGAGAGCTTGCGGAGATGAGAGCTGAGGAAGACAGAGCTCGTGAGGCCGCAGAGATGACCACAGATAGTGAGACGGGAGACAAGGTCAAGCGAAAGAAGAAGCCCAGAGGAGGTGGAGGCGGAAAACGCAAGAAGAAGAATGACGATGGCGTCACGGACGATGATGAGAGCGGGGCTGAGGCCAAACCTCGAAGACGGACGAAGAGAGGCAGTGGGGATGATAGTGACGAGGAGAAGCCAAAAAAGAAGCGCAGACTCGCGAAAAAGGCCCAAGAGAAGCCCAACAAATTCAAGAGCAGCGAGATTGTTGTCGACAGTGATAGCGAAGGGGACACTGGAGCCGCAGAAGCGGCCAAGGAATTGGAACAGGACGATGTCGGCAGTGAGGTACCACAAGATATGGATGTCGACGAAGAAGACGAGCCGGCCGTCGTTCCTGTCAAGAGGAAGAGTCGCCGGGCGATGATCGACTCGGACGATGAGGATGAAGAGGACATGGCGAAGAATGACTCTCCTGGGACAGCGAGTGGTGATACGCCGATGGCCGAAAGTGCTCCTGCGGCGGGGGATTCAGATGATGAGTAGAGAGGTTGCAGGTAGTCTGAATTGTACTTTTAATACTTCTTGTGTGTAATGGACTTGGTTCGAACTTCGAGATGATCTACTCCGTAATCATAGGCCCTGTTCCAGTAGGCAGCTTCGAAAAGGTCGTCGCATAGTTCAAGTGCAGCTTTCTAAAGAAGTCATCAAGGGGTTTTCATACAAGGCAGGGAGTGGGTCAAATAGATAATTTGACATAAACGTAGTTCAGTATTTCTCAATACCACGGCCTGAACTGCTACAGTAGTCTCGAGTTTTCTTATTTGACAAGTATTTGTGGATGTTCAATATCATATCAGATTCAAGGTAGAACCAGCATGTCAACAAAACTAATCAACTACTCAACGCTACCCAGTAGGTAATACTCGATTTGAGCTGAATGGGTATGATTAGTCGATTCCGTTGAGTTGAGTTGAGTTGATTAGTGATTTTTACTACTCGAGTTGAGTTGATTAGGTACACTTGAATTTGACACGCTGGACCGTAGAAGATTAGAATCATCACACCAGTAAGTTAAGCAAGTAGGACAGTAAGACAGAAAAACTACGAAAATGCCATTCAACGCCTCGCTTAACCCAATCCCCGCATTTTGTAAGAATTCGCGAGCTATTGCATGCCTATGAACAACCACCTGCCTTGGTAGCATTGCGAGAGAAAAGCCCCAATGCATCAGTCAGTAATTCTAGGCAAATGCTATACCGTGGTACGCCCCATTCTCCCCATTACTTGTTCATCAATCATGTGATCATTGGATATTCCTGATGACTTTTCTCATCCATGAATCCATCTTAGTCCCTACATACACCATAACACTGATCCCAATAATCTGCGCGGCCTACTCAGATTGCCCCATAGTTCTTCTTGAATCCCTTCTTGGCCTTGACACCTACAAAGCCTCGAGAGGCACCACCAGGACCAGGAAATGACATGGTGTTGGACATGCTATTTTCATCACCGAGTTGGGGTATTTCGGTAGTCTTGAAGCCCTCGCCCTCAGCGAAGACTGTCTTGTATAAGGTTCCAATTGACGAGGTCCAAGCCTGCATAGCTCGAAGACGCTCAGCATCAGTAGTGTCTTCGATCTCGACAGTTCCGCCTTCTTGATCGATGCTTGCCTTGACCTTCTTGTCCACAATCAAGAAGCCCAGGATATCTTGGACTTCGGTGACGGAAATTTTGAGTGCTTTGCCAATGAACGCAAGGTTGAATCGGGTATAGGGTGCTATGAGCTTCTGAACTGCTTTGGTCCGCATATTTCGTGTGACCTCATCGATGTTCTCGGCGATAAAACTATCAGACATGAGATCCTTGTTGTTTTTCAAGACCGATTCGTATCTGTGGATATCATCACGCTGGTACGCGTCAACGAGATCTGTCATGGCTGCTATGCGTGGATCGTTCTTGTATGGCATCGTCTCTTGCGACTCGAATGGATTGATGTCAGATTTCATCAGCATCGTGGTAAGAACAAGATACTTCAAAACCTGGATTCGTTGAAGTGAGCCTGCCTCATCGTAGTTGCGGAAAGACTCGAAGAAGTCGCTTTGCGCATCCTTCCAATTTTCTTCGCTCATGTGCATCTTTCCACCACACTCCCGGATGATGCCCATGATCTTTGGATGCGGAACAGCGGATCGGACTCTCAAAGCACGCTCATATAGTCTCTTCAGTTGTTTGTTGTTCTTCGTTTCGGCATACATCTGAATCTCGAGTGCGTATATCTCCAAGGAATATGTGCCTTTGCTTGGATCATCCGTGCCATCTTCCTTCTCGCATGCCTTGTGCAGCTCTTTGATCTTCTTCATGACAGCAGAATAATCTTTGCGATCCAGATACAACTTCGAAAGCTTGATGTTGGTCTTCAGCCAGAGACGCTCGTTGTTTGTGCTTTGGAAGGATTGAAGTGTTTGTGAGTAGAACTCCTCCATGCACTGACCAGCTTTCTCATCCTCAGATCCCTTTTCAATGTAGTCAAGGATATTGTTGATGGACTTTTCCGAATAGTTTCGTGTGACGGCGCTTCTTACGTAGGTGAGGAGTTCAGTATAGTGACCCACAGCCTGCCATTCTTATTAGATACTCAGAGTAGGTATAAATTTCTGAAGCAGTGCCTACCTTATCATATTGGCCAAGCCTAAACTCGAGCTTAATTGCTTGCTTCAGCCCCTTGAATCCCCAATCGCCTTTCTCAGACTCCAAAGCGGGTACTCCCAGGAACTCTTCAATGGCGGCTTCTGGGTCGGTCGTCTTCAGTTGTTTGGCATTGTAGTACTTATTCTCAATGTCTACGTCGCCATTGTCATCATCGTCGTCTTCTTCATACTCGAAGTCATATCTATGGTGTTATATGAGCGATGGTTAAAGGCAGTGGTGGAGCTGTACAAACCCATCCTGGTCGGAATCTTGCATAAAATCCTCGTCGTCCGACATGGTGATAGCGCAGATCTGATATCAAAGATCTTGGGTTTCAGTTGGTGGAGGATGAAGATGTTGAGAGTCTGAGAAGAGATCTGAGTGTGTATGTGGTGGGGGTGGACGATGAAGACAAGGTTGACAAGGCAAGGCTCTGGCTTGATGTGGTGGTTTGTTTGCCTGGAGCTGTCAATTGGCTGTCCACTGTACTAGCTCCCAAGGAGCTTTAGAGCTCTTCTATTGGGTGAAGGTGATAGCGTAGTACAGCCTCTCCGCCAGGCTGCTGCTGCCTCCACCACAATCCCTGTATCCCGTCACACTGTGCACTGACCCAGGCTGCATGTCCACCTCCACCTCAACTATCTGACAGGACCTGCTTTTGCCTGTCAACAAAATAGAATCAAAACCACCTCCTCATCGCATTCACGACTCCCTATTCACGCATTATCTGAGCACTTGAGCTCGCTGGTTTATCCATTCATCTTCCAGCAGCTAGTTCTCTTACCAACCTCCAAATATCATCGCATGGTCCTTTGACCTCATTTCTTTCTGCGATCGCAAGTTTTACCAAGTACTCTCCAATACCACCAAAATGGGAGGCGATCTCAACTTGAAGAAATCATGGCACCCCGTGCTCATGAGCAATCAAAGGCGGGTGTGGGAGGAAGAGAAAAAAGCCTTAGATGAACGAAAACGTACAGACCAGAGGATCAAGGAGTTGAAGGAGGAACGAGCCAAAGAGGAGATACAAAACAAACTCGAAGCGGCAGGCAGTCGAAAGCGTGTTGACCGTGTGGATTGGATGTATCAAGGCCCATCTAGTGGTCAGGTTGGGACTACGGAGGAGATGGAGGGATATTTACTTGGGAAACGACGAATCGATGGTTTATTGAAGGGCACTGAGCACAAGAAGTTGGAGAAACAGGCATCTGAGGATAGCTTCATGGCACTGCAGCATGCGAATACTCTACGAGATACGACGGCCAAGATTCGTGAAGATCCCATGCTGGCGATCAAGAAACAGGAGCAAGCCGCTTATGAAGCTATGATGAATGACCCTATCAAGAGACGACAAATGCTCGCATTGGCTGGGGCTGGCGAAGAGTCGAAGACCAAAAAGGAGAAGAAACATCGGCGACACCACCATCGACGTCGTGATGACTCGGGTGACGAGCGAACACATCGACATCGTGACGATTCAGGTGATGAACGAAGACACAAGCGCAGGAAGCGAGAGCACGAAGAAGAGCGAGGCCATAGAAGCAGCCGCTCAGAGCATCGTAGAAAGAGGTCGCCATCATATTCAAGATCACGAAGTCCCCCTCGAAGAAGGAATAGCGATGACAGAACTAGGAATCCACGATCAGCATCACCAGCGATGCGGGAAAGAGACCGAGCAGAAAAATATCATGGCAGACGCCGTCGGAATTCTTCTTCTGTCGATTCTAGGTCGCCTTCCCCTCCCCGGAGAAGATCTCCTGACAGACGAAGCTCGTATCCTGCAAATCGGGAGCACCGAAGCGATAGGGGTTACCGAAATAACGATTATCCAGATCGTGCCAAGGATCGATTTAATGACACACGAAATGGACGCAGTTATGCCCCAGCCCCAAGGGCGGCGAAGACATATGATTCTGAAGACAAAGAGGCTGAGCGTCAACGGAAGCTGGCTGCAATGCAAGAAGATGCTTCGAAACTAGACGTTGATCGTGAAAAGCGCCTAGCAGCCCTCGCAGAACAGGAGCGAGCGGATCGAGAGGCAGAAGATGCGTCACGAGCACGATCTTCCAAGTATACTGATAAAGGAGACTTTGTTAGGGGCTTGAATCAAAAGGCTGGTGAGATGGCATTAGGGGATCGAATTGGTCGTGGCCGGCAAGGATTTCAGAAGGATGATGAATGATAGAGTGGTATTAGATGTTTATAGCGTCCATGACGCTTTAGGTCTGTAGAAATCAAAATTTCATCGAGACAAGTTTGTTGAGCTCTTTTAATCTGTGAGATCTTTCCACGTACTGTATTTCTTACTCCCATGGGCTCTCGTAATTGTAGGTAGTCATCCTAAGCGAAGTGAGTGACAACTGCCAAATAAATTTGTAGACCACAGATACGAAGTATATTCAATGTAGGGCAATGAAATTATCACTCCAGTCCATAACCCCACAACCTTCCCCCTATCTATCTACATACAGTAAATCTACACTCCAGTAGGTAAACAAATCCCACCATCCATCCATACTTACCACTTAACCTTAACCCCCTCAAACCCCCCCNCTTCGAAGTACTCGGTAGTAAGAGGCTTGGTAGGTAGGGTAGGTAGGTATGTGCTCCCGACTTGAGAGGTAAGTCGTAATACTTGTACGGCGATTTGCAAGGGAATTTTCGATGTCGAGGGGTGGGTTGTCACGTGGGGGATCGTTGGTGTAGGGAAAGTTATGCGGGCAGCGGGAGGGGGGAAGGGGGAGGTAGGGAGGTAGATCTGAGCGGGCGGACTAGACTAGACTTGAATTTACCTACTGTACCTAGTTTGTTAACTGTTATTAGCCACAGACGCTTCGACGAAAGACTCCTTCTTATCGGTATATCGTATACTCTAGAACCACTACCTAGCGAGTCGCGACGGGAGCGTAGATTGGAAAAATCGTGGGGTTACTGTACCAGTATCGACTCGGAATTACCTTGTTATGCACCTGGACTTTGAACCTCACATCGTAGATCGGGGAAGGAGTGGGGGTGGGGTAGATAGGTAGGTATAGTTTACGAAATTACGAGTTAGCTACTATACTCCGTACGCGAGTATCTTGACTTCTTTAGATGGAACTCTAGGATTTTGAATTTGGATTAAGTGATTAGGTAGGTAGGTAGGTAGGTAGGTAGATTGTTCTGGCTCGTCTTTTTGAGGGATTGGATTGTTTTTGGTATCTAGAATCAGGATGTAGATATATAGATGTGGATTACGAAGTTATAGTTATAGAATTACTGATCGCAAGTTTTATTAAAATCTACTTCTAAGTTATTTACAAATCTCTCTCTTTCTATTCTCTCAGTTCCGATTCTGTACATAAATGGATGGATGATTATCATCGGGAGGGAAACTCAAGTCAAGTTCCTTCCAGCTACATTAGCCTGGAAAGAAGTAGTCGCATGATGAGCTTTCTCATCTCAGTTTCTACTAGTCTGTGGCGTATGTTAGGATCCTAAGCTCATCTCACCATGTAAACGAATTCAACAGATGCTCTACCTATATAAAGCAATTTCTCATTCCCAAGCAAAGAACAACTGCAGTGAATCTCTATATATTCCCCAACCACCAAGGTACACGTAATAGATACAATGATTGATATAATACTAAGAGATCACATAGTGTGAAAATCGACTCGGTTACTTCGCAAAGTCCTATCAGAAGGAAGAAAACAAAATTACAAAGACATATCCCGACGCCTCCCTCCTCTTGCATGCCCCCCCAAAAACTGAATATATGCAAAGAAACGAATCGGAGTACCAAAAGGTCAGAGAAGATTTTCGTAGGCTAACATGAAGGGAAGAAAAGAGGGAGAAACCCCAAGCCAATGTCCGCCATGAGAAACAAGATGTGCCAAGGAATTGTTGTTGGGTGATTGCGACGAGTACTCGAGCAGACGATCCGAAAGGATAGAAGACAGTCGATGACCAATAATTAACGAGCATTTCGCATATTGTCGTGTTTCTCCAAAACACCAAAAATCCCCCTTCCAATAAGTCAACCTCATCTCGACGTCTCCCATATTTCCCCCTTGGCCCCCAGTATGTACTTCGTGCAATTAATGCACATGATGTGGAAAAGAAACGCTCAAAATAACCTCCCAACGCCAAATCCCAAAGGTATCGAACCCATTTTATACACTGTAACCACCCCTCTACATGACGGTGCATTTGTTGTCACCTTTCTCTCCATTCGACTTGACGCTTAGCGCCACTCTAGCGGCTTCCGTAAACGCCTCATTGACACCTCGATTTCGCATGGCAGAGCACTCGAGGTATCTCAAAGCTCCGATTCTTCGCGCGACCTCAAGGCCTTGGTTGTAGTTGATCATATCCCTTTTCTCCTTCTGTGCGCCGTCCGCGGCTTCAGGAGCTTCAGCTTCTTCATCCGCATTTTGTTCTCGCAGATCGCATTTCAGTGCGACCAGAACAAGCTTGACGCCTTGGCAATTCTCCGCAATCTCACCCACCCATTTTGATTCGACGTTCTCGAGGGAATCCTTGGAGTCGACGGAGAAACACAACATTATTGCATGTGTATCATCGTAGGAGAGGGATCGTAGCCTGTCGAACTCTTCTTGGCCTGCGGTGTCCCAGAGAGAAAGCTCAATATGAACGCCATCTACGAAAATATCTGGACGCCAGTAGATTAGTATTGAAACAATGGCGCATGTACAGAAATCTGTCGCATACCATGAACGTAATTTTCAAAGACCGTAGGTTCGTAAACTGTGGGGAAATATCTGCATAGGCCAGGTAATTAGCAGACTGGTAGGATAGACTGGTGATTTGATTGTACTTACCCTCTGGTGAACACGTTGAGCAGACTTGTCTTTCCACAAGCACCATCTCCTCTAAATCATTCAATCAGCCGGGTGTCAGGTTATAATTTGACAGCTCATGCAGTACAACCAGGTACGGCGCATGTCGCCCAAGATAATAGTTAAACATACAATAGCACCAGCTTCCTCTGGGTTGTTTTGTTTCCTCCAAGACCACACGGCATTATGACGACAGCGACAGCGAGAGGTTGATCGCAGAGGGTGGTGCGCTATTTGCTTAGAAGATTGTCGCTGGGAGGGGTAGGGGTGAGTGTGAATGAGAGGGTGCAGGTGGCGCAATAATGAATCTGATCAGAGAGGACTGATCTAGTGTATTCTTAAGATTAAGGAAAATCGTGGTATGAAAAGAGTGTGGTGTTTAAGGTTAAAGTGTGTTTGGATTGCTGAGGTGGTTGGAAAGTTGGGTTGGGTATCTGAGGAGTATAATGGTGGTGGTGGTAGTGGTGGTGGTGGTGATGGTGACAGGAGTAGAGCTGGAGCAGGAAAGGCGATGGGTGCAAAGTGAAGTCAGTTAGAGGAGAGTAAGTAATTTAGAATAGCGCCAGAAGCGATGGATGGCACTAGACAGCCAGGCGATGTGAAGAAGGTGAATGGAAGAAACTGTTTATTTTGGAGGCGAAGGAGTGTTGGGGAGGAGAGGATGACCTTGCAGAGGGAGAGACGGGGTACGGGATACAGTGAGAATGAGGGAGTAACTAGGTACACTCTAGAACAGCCCTGCACGGGATTGTCGGTGATTGCCAGGGAAGTGCGAGTGAACATGGGTAGGCGATCCACTGAACGCTCAACCTAAGGCCCCATATCTGCTGCTAAGATTGCCTTTCCTTGGCATTGATCACGTGATAGTGTCTGCGCCCCAGTCACATGATGTGGCAGGCAATTGTCTCCACCTGCTGCAATTTCTCCAGTTCTTAGGGGATGGGTGGAAGCAGGCCATCTACTCCACTACTTTGATATCATTAGAACAATATACTTGTGCAAGACATTTGTCATCCATCCATATATTGTACAATTTATCTTATAAATCTGCAATAAACCGAGCGTAGCGAATACAGCCTCCACGGCAGTGGCCCTCGGAGAGCCAGCGGAGCGTCACCGAGAAGTGTTGGAGTGTTTAAGGAAAAAGTGTTACTGCGATCTTTGGAGGGTGCAGGTACCATATATGACGCTCCGCTGGCTCCCCGATGGACTTGATACTCATGTAAAGGTAACCTTCAATTATACGTTGGATAATTGCACCTCTTTGATACATGAAGTTATTCAAGTCCTGGAATCATCCTGGGAATCATAGGGATCTTCAACGTGTAATAGCTTCAGTTCTTCCAATGTATTTATTTTGGCAAGGAAACACCCCAAGTCCTTTTTTGTACAATATCTGCGTGTGGATACACAGGATGTTGAGCTCCATCAGCCAAAATGCTTCGAGGTATCTACGACCATTGCGATGTAGTGCACCCCATACTCTGATTGCCTTTTATTCCTAGGTCACCTATAAACAAGAACGGATATCAACCACCCAGGCGAGGACAGGGGAAAGAATGAGAAACTCTCAGAGAGAGTTATACCATTCCGCCCCGTTCAACCTTGGGAAGTTCCGTACAGCGACAACATTTCCTTTGCAACCACAATAGGAAATTGCAGGTCAACACATGCTATCAGCTCTTTCCAGCCAATATCAAACTGTGCAACACGGGAAGCTTTGTCTTCCCTCGCTTAACCCCCCCGCATAGCACATCACCACATATTACATACTTTGTACGATTCAATATTGTACAGTATACAATGTGTGGAATACGGGCTCACAAAGCCACAATCTGTAGGCGTTCGGAATCCTATAATAACAATCGATAGTCCCATTCTCTACAGACTCAGCTCATCAACTTTGGCTTCTATCTCTCAGGTAGCCATCTTACCTCTAATCAAAGAAAGTGAAATCGAGTTCCATCGCTACAATGGAGAAGCTTCATTCAGAAATAACACCTCTTGAGGCTCCTGCCTCGAAGAAATGGAGCAAAAAACAGGCCCTTCGGCATATAATCATGCATATCGCTGCAGTAACTGCAGTTGTGCTCCTCATTTTCCGGGTCGCAAAATCGACCAAACCTTCATTCCCTAAGCACCACTATCATCCGGGTACTTGCTCCAAGAACGTGCTGTCTGCTTTTCAAGATGCCGAGCATAGCAATGTCACCATCAATACCAACCCTCTGGATCCATTCGAGAATGCAAAGCTCTCAGCCATCAACAAGACTGCATACGAATGTTGGCAATTCGATGCCGTATCTGCAGAAGGCACCCAGGGTGTAGGAATCTACTTCTGCAGAGACCCTGCCTTCCTTGGACTTCACAAGGGAGTAACGATGCTGGAGTTTATGTCTACCTGGGCTAATGGTACGGAATACAATACAGTTCTCTTCGCTAATGAGTCCACCATCGAAACTTGTGATGAATATACCACTGGGAGATGGACCGGCCAGGGTTTGGATTTGGAATTCAAGATCACGAATTATTTGAGCCAGGCTGAGATCTTCCTTTCATCGCCCCAGATTTCGGGATATCTCGTGCTGCATTCGACAGCACCTGCTCATTATCCAGATGGCAGTCTGTATCCCTCTTTCGATGCATCCGTTTCTCTCGCACCACATTACAACGTAGGTTAGCCCCTTTTATCTTTTCTCTTATCCTGTTACAAAGCTAAGTACCCACCTAGTGGGTTGATCCATTCCCCTCAGCCAGAGCAAACGTCCACCTCGAAATCAACAACGAAAGCTTCGAGATCTCCCACGGCTCCGGAGGCCACGACCACATCTTCGCCGCCTTTCAATGGACCCAAATAGCAAAGTATTGGTACTCAATGCGCTTCATTACAGGTCCTTACACACTCCGATACTACGAATACCAATCGCGCGTCGATGGGAAATACTACGTTTCTGCATACCTCTCGGAGTATGGCAGACAAATCTTCTCCACCACCTACGGACCTGAGAATACTTCTGGGAAATTTGCTGTGTTGAGACCATATGAGGTATGTCACTCTCTTTCTTTTTCAATTTCTTTACCTGGAGTTGCTTTACTAACGAATGTTTTTGAAAAGGGCCCAGGAATTCACGGCGGTCACAGTGACCAGAGTACCGGATGGGAGGTATCTCTTGTGGACGTCGAAGCAGATCAAGAATGGTATTTCATTGAGAAGCATAAAAACATTTTGTATCCAGGTCCTCCTTCCTCGAAAGATCAGAGGATCGAGTATGACAGGTTTGTGGGCACGACTACGGGGGGTAGTTCTGGTGGGGAGCAGTACCAGGGTGTTTCGATTGGAGAGCAGGTTGCTATTATAGATCCCTCGTAGATGAGTTGAGTCTAGGTTGAACAATGGTTTGGTGGCGTGGTCAGAGACTTTGGGTTGGGTTGTGGGATGGTGGGATGGTGGGACTCTTTTTGGATTACTGAACTTCATTTTGAACACTGATTGGCTGATTTGGCTGGCTGGATACCCATATGGGCGTGAGCCAAGAGTTTAAGCTGCTACAATTTGATCTTAATTTCTTTTGCTTCTCACAAGATGTTTCGCAAGTACAGTACTACGTTGGTGCAAGTATGCCGTGTCGTAGTGCTACGGTATTATATTCAATGCTTCACAATTCAGTCCTTTGGGAGAGGAGAAGGCAACACCAGAGGGAACCAGAGGGGACGAATTTAGTCACAAAGATACAATTGCGTCACATCTTTGCCAGTGCTTTGGCCATGTTGGAAAACGTAGATTCTACCAGCTCAAGTATCTTAGATTCTCAAATGCAGTTTAACTCTAAGTTCCATTTGCATAACAAAAAGGTTTGGATGTAGGGCCTGTGTGTTTTGCTCTTGCTCAGTCACGAGTTTTTACACTCGCCCATCTTTTTTATAGCCCCAGAAGAAGGTTAATTATTGTTGAGGTCAAGGGTAAATTCATAGATCCAGTCTCTTATCTTGTTTATCTCTGAGGAATTGGCGTCTTGAGAGACTGGTAGTAATTCATGAGAGTGGTTCACAGATACAGTTGCTGAGACTATACTGTATGGAATTTCAGAGAGGGATAATGGTGTAAGCAAATATAGCTTCATGTGGTTACGAAATCGAACCTCAATGGTTCTCGATTAATCTACTGGTTGCTGTCAGACTAATGCGTTTTTGAACGGATGCAAAACTTCCTGCCAACAAAACCTTCGTAGCCAGGAATTGAGTTCATTCAGTAGGACTTGTCTTCATGGACTTCCAGGCCTGCAAAATGACTACACACCGAGTGCTTCATTAGTGCCGCTCCTCTGGGACTAGCGAGCTCCTACACTAGCATATATAGTAGCTAGTTTGGTAATAGATTACAAGCCTTCTGCCCAAAACCACACGTAACAAAATAATTCAGTGAGAAATTCCAAATTGGGAGTTCTCTCAATGATCTTCAATATCCCACCGTAAGCGACATGAACGAATTTCAACGAAAACCACAGAGCCTTTAAAAACAGAATCGTAAGACATCCAGATACAATAACAAGACCTCCGAAGAAGACTATAAGAATGCTCAAAGAAACAGGTCGTTACATCAAATGCTAGTTTTCGAAAGTATGTTAATCTTTTTGTTCTCATATCTTGCTTTTCATCTCCTCGGGCTGGATAAAGGGGTACCCAAAGCTTAGCGAGATTTTGGCGGAGAAGGACCCCACATCCGACCGCCTACCTCCCTCAACCGCAACAGATATCGCATTTAACCACTTCAAACTCCATTGGTCCATCCCTCATTATCAAATAAGCCCCTTGTCAATTCCCTCATCATCCTCAAAATTCACTGAGCAAGTCTCAATCTTATCCTGAACGTTCCGCCAATATCCAATCACACCGCACCCCATTAAAAATGACGTCCCCCAAGAACTCCCAAGAAATCCCCGTACATCTAACTAGAGCATATCAAGATTAAATCGTCTGTCTGTTATCATGTGCCCTCCCGTATTTGCGAGATTCAATGGTTGGGAATCTTATCTATCATGCAACACGTTGTGTAACAACATGACGACCACCAATATCTCCCTCCCAAACATCCCACAACCTTCTAGGAAACTCACCAAATCATCATCTAAAACTTGCAGCATAGCAAGTCCATCTATGACAATATGTCGAGCCAGAAGGAAGTCGTTAATACGGAGGCTACGGCCCACAAGGAAACTGATCACCGGGGAGCTGACCGTAACAAGGAGTTCGATGGTAAGAAAGATGGTAAATTCGCCGATGAAACAAGTGATCTCGAAGTCGGCGATCCAGGAGTCGTCAACAAGACCGCGCCTTTGGCTCGGGATCTAAAGGGTCGCCATATGCAGATGATTGCAATAGGTGAGTCGAGGCTCCACATCTTCGATTCACAAACTCACTGAATATGGCACAGGCGGCTCCATTGGTGCAGGTTTGTTCGTGGGAAGTGGAGGTGCTTTGAGTACTGGCGGACCCGGTTCACTCGTTTGTCAATCCCCTTCGCTTCAGCTAGATTGGAAAGCTAACTACGATTCGAGGTTTTGGGCTATATCATTGTGGGATCGATGCTCTTGTGTACTGTCCAGGCTTTGGGTGAACTGGCGGTTTTGTACCCTGTTAATGGCGCGTTCTTTACTTATATGGTCCGTTTTGTGGATCCTGCGTTGTAAGAAATCCCTTTTGCTTTTCTTCGAGTATACCTTATTCATTCGGGATCCTTGGTGGAATTCTTGTGCGGTGATATAAAAGCTGCACCAGGAGGTATCGAGGAATCTCGAGAGATCAATACCCTTGAGTCTTCCCAAAGAGTCTTCATATTCGTTCTAGAACCTCCAGAGCGAGATATTGGCTCAATTAATCCTAAAACCCTAACCCTCTCTCTCATCATAGCTGGTTCCATCTACATCAAACAGGTACTAACACAACCCACAGCGGATTCGCAGTAGGATGGGACTACGCCATCGGATGGCTAACAGGTGACCAAACCCCCATCGCCTCCCACCCAAATCCATTACTAACAAATCCACCTCACAGTCCTCCCATTCGAGCTCGTCGCAGCAGGTATAACCATCCGATTCTGGCGCGAAGACCTCAGTATCGGAATCTGGGTTGCGTTATTTCTCGTCATCCTTGCAGTAATCCAATTCTGGGGCGTACGGGGATACGGAGAAGGTTTGAATATACCAGTCATAATCATAGCGAAGAGAATACACTGATATATACTAGTGGAATTCGTGCTCAGTGTTATTAAAATCTGTGGTTGTATTGGTTTTATTATTTTTGGAACGGTTGTGGCTTGTGGCGGTGTTGGGGATCAGGGATATCTTGGTGCGAAGTATTGTAAGTGGCTTACTCGTACCCTTTTGTTTGTTTTATCACGTTTGTTTTGTATACGAGCTGTTCAGAATGAGAGTTAGGAGAGGCAGTGAAGAGTTTTCTTGCTTATTGATAGCTTGATTTCAGTGGTAATCATAGAGGTCTGGAGGCTTGAGGTTAAGTCTAGATTACTACCTGAAATTATGCTATGCATTAAGCGTACTGAGGGCGGATCACGAAGAGATGGTGTATATGCAAAGATGGGAGTTGGAATGCGGTGGCTCAAGCGACGGGAAGGGGAAAGTGACCATACAATACAGCCAATTTGGTTGGGGCGTGGGCGGTTGCTTTCAATATCCCTCTCAGGGGTGTGATGAAGTCTCATTCCCTAGGTCTTGGTTGAAGGGAACAAAAATAGAGACATGCTAATATTCAAGTAGGGCATGATCCAGGAGCCTTTGCAAATGGTTTCAAAGGATTCTGTTCAGTCTTCGTCGTCAGTGCCTTCTCATTCGGAGGCACAGGTAAGATCTCTCCACATTCTCGCTTATTTTCCACCCCCCCTAACACTTCTCAATCCCCAACCCACTAACACCATCACCCCACCAGAACTCATAGGCCTCACCGCAGCCGAAGCATCCAACCCGGCAAAAAGCCTCCCCCAAGCCACCAAACAAGTATTCTGGCGCATCGCCTTCTTCTACATCGTCTCCCTCTTCATCCTCGGCCTCATCGTCCCCTACACCAACGAAAACCTCCTCAACTCCTCCGGCGCCAACTCCAAATACAGCCCCTTCGTGATCGCCATACGGTTAGCAGGCGTCCAAGCCCTCCCCTCAATCTTCAACGTCATCATCACCGTCTCCGTCATCAGCGTCGCAAACTCGTGTGCCTTCGGCTCCACACGCACGATGCAAGCGCTCGCGGAGCGTGGGATGGCACCCAAGTTCCTGGGGTACGTGGATTCGAAGGGACGACCTCTCTGGGGTGCCTTGCTACAGATAGGGTTTGGATTGCTTGCTTTCATTGGACTGTCGAATCGTCAGACGATTGTGTTTAATTGGCTTCTGGCACTTTCGGGACTCTCGTTCTTCTTTGTGTGGGGTTCGATTTGTCTTTCGCATATTAGGTTTCGACATGCCTGGAAGGTTCAGGGGCATCTGAAGGCGGAGTTGCCTTATGAGGCCATGTTTGGGGTGGGGGGTTCTTGGTATGGGTTGATACTTTGTTGTCTTTGTATGATTGCGACGTTTTATGTTGCGCTTTTTGTGAGTCTTCATTCCTACGGGGGATCTCTTCTATTCTGTGTAAACGACTAATCAATGTATAGCCCATTGGCGGAAGCCCAGATGCTGAAGCGTTTTTCACTTCATATCTTGTAAGCCAAAGCCCCCACCATTCCTTCCCATTCTTCACTTCGAACTTCCAGTGGTCCCCAGTTATCTTGCAACTTTCCATTCCAGAACCCTTCAAGCTCAAGTTCCACTAACCACATGTCATGAAAAGGCAGCTCCAATCATCATAGTCTTATACTTCGGATGGAAGATCTACGCACGGGATTGGCGATTCTGGATTTCCGCTCATGAAATGGACATTACGTCCGGCAGAAGATCAATAGATTTGGATCCTAATAACATGCCTCCGAAGAAGACATGGAGGAATGCCCCTAGGCGGGCTCTAAGAGCTCTTTTCTAGTGTAAAGTTTTGATAGTTGACAAGGGGAAGGAATCTAATGGTGGGAGGGTCGGTAGTCGATGGGAAGATTGGATAATTCTCACTTTACGTTACTTCTTACAAAGAAGGGTTAATTGAAGCCTTGGATGAGTTTTGTTTATGTGTATTCCCTTGTAGATGAGCACGGCGTCATAATATACATGGCACCCAACCAAGTCCCCTACAGTATATGGAATGAAAATACCTAGGTACCTTATGAAAACCCCATCTTTAATTCCGCTACAGCAGTATTATTACAGTCTTGATGGCAAACATCAATATAGGAAGACTGCAGCTGGAGATGGCATATTCAATTCCTCTCAGATGACTACCTGATCCCCATGGGCCCTCAACCCTGACCTTGGCCTCTCAAGAATCGTGTTCGTGGCCAATCGCGTATATCATCAAATACGTGCACTGACGCTCGCAACTCGCACGCTGGGGTATCGCATCCGTTGAAAGAGAAAAATTAAACAACAAATATCCTCGCTAGAGCGACCACCAATGTATAATGGCTGGCATACGGCTGAATCGTCAAGGTCTTAGACGAAGAGACGCTCAGAAACCGCTCAATATCCTCTCCATACCAGCAGGCAGCTCACAAATTCCCCATCATGCTTACGAACCCAAAGATGCAGCAAAACCAAACCGCAGACATCCTCAGCCAAGAAGCGTATAGCCACCACCACCAACTTGTTGAATAAACGCCTCAATAACATCTTCGTCCTCCATCCCAAGTGATTGAGGAGTATCCGTGTTCTGAATCCTAGAGCCATCAAAGAAAAAACGGTAGGTTCCCAGGTCAACATTGTGATTCTTTTCGAAGGCGTTCATCAATTTTTCTAGTTTCATATGTGCTTTTGCTTTGAATTGAATCTCTTGGCCTTGTTGATCTTTGACTTTTAGAGTGACCAGAATAGGGGCTTCGGGTTTTTCTTCCGGCTTTCCCTCGTTGTCCGACATATTGAAGTAGTGTGTGTGGGTAGGAGGGGTATGAGTAGGTAGTTTTGTCCGCTTGGAAGTGATGTGCCCGTTTGTCGCCAATTAGCGTGAGATCGCTGGTTGGAGATAGAGAGAGGAGTGTCGAATGAAACCAGATCTCGGGGGAGAAGGGATTATATGTCGGACCCGAAAAACTGATTGGACGAAGCGCGAAGCTTGGTGAAGCTGCTGGGTGAAGCTCTCGCGGAATAACGGACCTGCAACAAGCAATGAGCCTCCCGTCCTCACTTTCTCAATCCGACATTTTGTGTGGGACCAGTCTCACCTTTAGAGTATGGAATACACGCTTTCCATCGAATCCGTAAATGTGGAATTCTTGATCAAGCTGCCAATCTGTTCGTTGTCGCCGGGCGCGTGTTGTGGTGCCTTTTGGGGAGACAGTATTGGCGTTGCGGGGAAGGAAGAACCTCGGCGATATGCGCTCAAGTCACCAGAAAACGTGACTGGTCGGTTCTCTCGTGGATACTTCCAATTGGTACCTCAGTATTGTACAAGCTACTGTAAGACTGATCCAGAACTGGCAGTAGCTTTCTCTGTCTTCCTTTTCTAGATCAAACAATTAGTCACCTGGAACTTTTGCTTCACTTTTCAGAAGAATTCTTCTAAGCAATGTAATCTGAAATTGCCATCGCTTCTTCTAGGCTGCTTTATTTACTTTCAAGTTTTAAGCCAATTCCTCATAACACACCCAGAAAACCAGAACAGAACAGCTCCAAAATAGATCCCAGCCAATTTCTATCCACCACAAGCGTGTATCCATACCAGCGAATTCATCCGTCCCCAAATCTGCCCATCTCCAACCGACTGGACTCGAGTTAGAGATCTCATCTCAATTTTTCGAACACTTGCACTGCCTATGCCTACACAAGTCCTGTATTAGTAATAAAAAAGTATAACCGGTATATCCGTTTTTAGCAAGTACTTATGAGCAACTCTTAACACTTGGACCAGCCGCACAGTTGGGACACTCCGCGGCAGTAGTACATGGTACGCCTATTGCTTCTGCTACGCTTGATAGCGTGACGAGGGATATGAGGACGAGTTTGAAGGTTGCGAAACGCACGTTGGATTGCGGATGATTGATACTAGGATATCCACGCTTTTATCCTTAGAGATTTTTGTTTCTGACTAGATTATTACGCTGCGTTTCATTTGTACTTATCTTATAGTTGGGATATACTTTGAAGTACCTGAGATTATGAGACTGACAAACTTGGAAAGTAAGTTTACTAGGCGTACGAGTATTAATCATGTGGTAAGACGAAGACTTCCATTATAGCGCTGTAGAGGACAAATATCGCTAGAGTATACTAACCAATAGCAAATCCATTTCACAAGTGAAGAAGAAACAAAAACCTCGCTAAGGAAAGAACAACCTTCCAGATTTGGGTTTGCATAAATAGAAAAGACTCTAGCACAAGAATAAAACCATCAAACACCCCCTCTCAAACCCCACCAATCATATGCACCTGCGCCTCAACAACATCACCATCCCGCATCTCCAACGACTCAGGCGTCATATCCACCTCAAGTCGTTGCGATTCGTAAAAATACCCGTAGGGGCTCTCACCAGAATTTATACCGTGGAACTTTTCGAAAGCATTGATGGCTTTCTGTAGTGGTGTCGTGGACTTTAATTGGATGGTGGCTTGACGAGAACTGCCATACCGCGGGTCTTGTATTTTGATTGATAGCTTGTGAGCTTTGGGAGGGACGGGCTCGAGGTTGAGGTTTTCCTGAGGTTGTTGGGGGGTTGTCATGTTGAGGATAATGTGGCGTTGAGTCAGTGTATGTTTGGGAGGGAGTTGTATGCTTTCCCTTTGCCGGTGGATATATGAAGGGAAGTGCTTGAATCTATACCTTAAAAGAATACTACTCAAGCGTAGATGTCTTAAATCACAGATCCCCGACGAGGCTGCTGGATAGTAGTAGTAGGGTTCAAAAGGAACCCTTCCTTTCCATCACATCTATTCTAAATCTTTGTAGAATCATCGAGAAGTATATACAATCTAGAAATAAATTTGAGGACTAAAACCCGGGCCTTTGATTCACAACCTAACCTCAACCCACCTATCGAATACTAGTCTCACAATCCATACTTTCAACAAGCCAAATGTTATACGGATTTAAAAAAGTGTTAACTGGCTTTGAAGTGACATAGCCCCCGGACACTTTA
Source organism: Hymenoscyphus fraxineus (assembly GCA_900184765.1). Taxonomy (NCBI): domain Eukaryota; kingdom Fungi; phylum Ascomycota; class Leotiomycetes; order Helotiales; family Helotiaceae; genus Hymenoscyphus; species Hymenoscyphus fraxineus. The sequence goes on from LT855407.1 coordinate 3,688,938, forward strand.
CAGTAGGTTACCCTTGATACCTCGCAAAACTGCCCACATATTATTATCACTAGGTACCCACCTCGTCGTCGCTTTAAAAACTTTTACGTTTTTCCCTTTCCCTCGAATTAAGTAAATAATAGAAATAGCCAGAAGTTTATTACATCTATCAAAGTATAATTACGATATAATTGCTATAGTAAGGGTATCTACAAATAGAGTATACGACAGCGAGGGAACAACAACGAAGTGTATAGCTTAGTGAATAAGAATAGCTTTAGATTAGTAGTGATAATAATAGTGGTGTTTAGTATAGGGGGTTATGCCTAGATTACAAGTACCTGGTCGCCCACTGTAGATTAGCTGGGGGGCTATGTTACTTTAAAGCCGTTTAAACACTTTTTCAAAGCCGTATGACATTGGCTTCAATATTCCACCCAACCACAAAATTTCGTGCAAAATTATACAATTATCTATTCAACACACCCATCCCTTCCATCCCAAAATCAAACGTCCACCCAAAGAAGAAATACGTAGATAAAACCCTAGATCAAAACCAAGGCTCAAATACTCAGGAACCCATTCTAGTTTACTAAACGTCTTTCTATTACCAGGCAGATATTGCAAAAGTATAGTATTTTACTTCATTTCACTTTGGGTAAAGGTTTTATTTTGTGACTCGGTGGCAGTGTGGATTGGAAGGGATGGAAGGGATGGTAGGTAGGTAATAGATACTATATCAAGTAAGGGCTAGAGCGCTTGTGACTAGTGACTAAGTCATAACTTACCATATCTACAATTTACAATTTACACCAAAACGCGGTAAACTCACTTACATCAAAAAGAAAAAAAACAAGAAATAAGCAAACAACACAATCTACATAACCCCTCAAAAACTCAAAAACTCAAAAACTCAAAATAAAAAATCCAATTCAAAACACCTACATTACGGAACGGACATGGGCGGATAGGGCACGGGGTCTTTAAACTTCTAAAATCGAACTTTTAATTACAAACTTTTAGTTAAAAGTAGTTACTTATACGTATTTTTGTATGGCCGGAGCTGATTAGGACTGTAGTTAATTATTTATCTTGTAGTTCTAAATCCTATTAATTATATAGTTTTAACTACTACTTCTACTACTACTTCTACTACTACTACTACTACTATTCTCACCTCGAATTCTACTATTTTAAGCCTTATCCTCTTTAAATTCGCTTATAAATTAATTGTCTTATATATCTTATTATTATCGAACGTTTAATTAATTAAACTTGTCCTTTATAAGACGTAATTCGTATATAGCGGATATCTAATTCTTACTACCCTTAGAAGGCTTAAATACTAGTATCTCCTCCTAGCTAATTATTTTGTATTTAAGAAGTACTTTTTAAAGGTAATTATATACTTAGATATAAGGATCTTTAATTAATTTTATAATACCTTTTAAATCGTATTCCTAGCCTCCTATAAGCAAGAGATTATAGTATAATTAGTAGACCTCTTCTAGTAGATATACCTCGAGATTAAAGTCCTAGACGTCTTTAGAAACTCTATTAAATATATACCAAGTATAGTCCGAAATAAATTCGCTATAATTATTAATACTATTAGGTAAATAAAAGTAGTTATACTCCGGTACTCTAAATACTAGATACTCGGCGCGGGAGCGTTAGTAGCGAATGTTATTAATATTATAAATATTAATAAATTCGGCGATTTTAGTATATACTCGAGGTATATAAATAAACCTTAATATAATTATATTATAAATTAAATCGGAGTTAAAAAGGCTAGTATATACTAGGTTCTCGAATAGGAGTTTCTATCCTTTAGTTTATCTATCTACTAATTAGTTCTACTATACCTTAATCTTTTAATTCTTTATAGAAGGTCTATAAATCTATACTTTCGAAAATAGAAGTTTATAGTTATTCTTAGATACCTTGCGTAAAAAGTACTAAAATTTATAGATTAGTATATATAAAAGAATTATAAATATTATAATTACCTAGAGCGCCGAGAGTAATAAAACCTCCTTATCTTTATTAGATCGAATAACCTTTAAAAAGCCGTAGGCCTTTATATAATTAAGGCTAAATTTTAGTACTACTACCTACGTATAGTTCGATATACCTATATAAAGTCTAACTAAAAACCTCGAATATATATTAATTATCCTATATATTTAAAACCTATATTTAGATAGTTTATCGTATCTATTAATTATATTATAATATATCTACTACCATTTATTACGTGGATTATAAAGCTTAGTATATACGAGTACTTATAGCTAGTACCTGTCCTTTCTATAGTATTAATTAATTAACTATTATACTAACTTTTATATACTTTTTATTACTACTATTTTATACTATTATTTACGAATATCTCTCGTACTAATACTGATTAGTAAGCGCGTACAGATTAGAGAGATTACTACTATAAGTTTAGGTAGTATATAATAATCTCTTATATTATTATCTTTAATACTCGACCTCTTAATTAAGCTATTCGAGTACTATTTAAAAGGATAACTATTATACTTAAATATTTATCGGACTCGTACTTAACCCTCGGAGTCCTATAAGTATATAATTATTACCTGTTAAAGTATATAGCTATAAAGGTTTAAGGTTATACTATCGGTATATATAATAACCCTACGGCTAAATACGCTAAGCGAGCGATACGAAGCTAAAGTATAACTTTAATAATACTTTAATAGTTTAACGGAATAATAAATCTAAATTACGTAATACTTAGTATTTTATATGTTCGGAGTATTATCTTCGAATCGTACTCCTATAATTATTACTCGGACAAGTAGTACTACTATATAATCTATATTAAGGCTAAGGCGTATCTACTACTATATTATTATAACAATCGAGAAAGGTATCTTAGCTATACTACTAAATACTATTAGTATAGTAAACACTAGAATAGGAGCTAGAATCGATTTACCTCTACCTAAAATAGCGGACATAGGAACGCTAGGAGCCTTTCTACCTAGTACTCTTTTAATACTATTACTACTATTACTCCTACCTTCTTTAGTAATACTATTAGTAATCGATACTCCTATATAATAATAACTAAGGAGTACTAGGCTTAACTCTCCCGAAATATAATAATAAGTTATAATAACTAACGAGTAATTACTATATAAATATATAGTCTACTATAATACCGAAACAAAAGGTTTATATAATAACGAACTCTAGGCTACCTTCTAGGAGGACCTTACTAGATAGACTAAACAAGACCTATTTAGATATAAGAAGATCTTAATAACGTACTTGTATAATATCCTTTTAAATTAAGGTGTTTATTTACTAGAAGCTAATTCGAGAATACAAATAACCTAATACGAAGCTATATAGGACGCCCTTAATTAATACTATCTATATATATAGATATACGACGATCTAATATAATACTCGGTAAGAGTAATAACTATAAAGTCTCCTACCCTAACGGCCCTAACAAAACACTTTAATAATTACCTAGAATTATAGTATAATAAGGTAAAACCTAGTAAACCTAGTCTACTAGAGCTACTTCTAACTAGGCTACCTACTATAACTTTTATACTAACTACTAGCTACTTGTATATAAACTAACCTAGACCTAGACTTTCGACTATAACGGCCTAAGCTACCTATAACGCAACTACTCCTAGGATAAGGAGTATATAGCTCTCCGGGGACCTTCTAGTAATTTTATAGCTAAGACTACCTAATAAGTATAGCCGCGAACTAGTAAACGTTAGTAAGATAATAAAGGAATCTATAAAGTTTAAGGAGCTAGGGGATAACTTTTAAGAATAACTCTAGATTTTTATAGATATTTATATAATAGTCGGACTAAACGATAATAATAGAGCCCTTTTATTAGTACTACCCTACCTACTAAAAGGACTAGCGCTTTTATACTATAATAGTAGTATTTGTCCTTCTAATATATCTTTTCGCTAAGCTATATAAATACTTGTAAATCGCTTTAAAAATAAGAACTACTAAACTAATAGCCTAGCGGACTAGAATTTAACTACTTTACGTTCTATAAAAGTAAAGTACCCTAAACTACAACTATCTTAGGTTTTTAACCTATATTTAAAGGAGTTAGAAATAATTAGACTACGTCTCGTAGTAGAGTTTTATAGTAATCCTATATTCCTTAACTACCTAGTTATTAGATATCAAGACTTCGAAGTATACCGTATAGTATATAATAACCCCTCGGACAATGTTCCTAGATTTATCTAAACACTTTAAACCTTTATTACGAACTAGGAATATATAAATAATTAATCCTCTACCTATTTTATACTTAATTAACCGCCTAGTTAATTTTCGGAAGAAACTTTATTTATAAATTAACGGTTCGGAAACCGAAGCGAGTTATATAAATAACCCTATCGACAAGGTTCTAATATAAGAACTATACTATAGAATAATAGATATATAAACACTTTTAAGTACTATATATATAAGAAACCTAGCTATAGACCTTGTAATTACTCTAAAGAAGAAAGTAATACTTCGTACTAAGCGTATAGAGCTAAATACGATTCTAATATAACAAGGGACTAATTCTAGACTTTTTTAATAGATATAGACTAAGACTAAATAGATAATAATAATACTACTAAGATCGACGACAAGCTCGATATTAAAGATTATAAGGATATTAATAACCTAGATATCGGTAGAATAGTTCTTTATAATAATAATAACTCCTATAATAACAACCTAGGATCTACTTTTATAATAACCCTAGATAACCTCGAAGATAGCTCTACTTAATTACTACTTAATCGACTTTATAACAAAGCTCTTCTATATATAATTAACCTTGAAAATACTACGGATTTATTAAAAGAACGTAGTATAAATATAGAACTACTTTAGTACCTAAAATCCTACTTCTTTAGTATTATAGTAGACATAGGAGCCGCGGGAGTATTATTAGTCGAATACGCCTAGTTCCTCGTATATAAATCCTTATTCCTAGCTACTAAATTAGATAAAACTATAGCTAGTTAATCTAATATAAGATACGGTATTAGTAAGACCGAGAACGTAGGTTTAGTAAAAGTAGACTCTCTTATTAGTATAGTAACCTTTTAAGTAATACTACCTAGTATTAATATACCTTTTATTATATATATTAAGGACCTTAATCACCTAAGAATTATATATAATAATCTTACTAAAAAGGTTACTATAAATAGGGGTAAAGCTTCGACAAGTTATATAACTATCTATATTTTCGGACACCTATTCATCTAGTGAGGGAACTAATAGCTAGTAATAGACGATCTATATAGAAAATATTATTAAACCCTCCTAACTAAACTAGAGCTCCGAAGGCTCTACTAAAGATTCGAACACCTATCTATTTATAAACTATACGAAATACTCTAGCGAGCCGGGTATACTAACGTTACCTATAAAGTAATAGAAGTACTTAACGATTACTATAAGGAGTACTAAATATACTAAAAGTCCCCTAGTCGATTTAAATTTATAATCTATAATAATTATAAATTTAACTTTAACGTTTACTTTAATATCTTCTATATTAAGAACAAGCCGGTAGGCTATTTAGTTAATAAGGCTACTAATTATTAAGTCGGCGATTAGCTTATAAATATCGAGGCTAAAATAGTATAGGAGCTTATACTAAGAGAGTAGATTTATATATACCTAGGACTACTAGATATAATTACTACTAACTAGGGTATATAACTCGCTAGTAGAGAGTTCTAAATATACGCTAAAACTATAGACGTAACTATTAATTTAGTCTCTATAGAGGTATATAATTTAATCGGATAAGTAGAATAGTACTATAAACCTATACGCTAAGCCTTTAATATTATATCGAACGAAGCTCCTATAATCGATAAACGAACAAGGCTTAGGATAGCCTTTAAAGCTATAAACAATATAGCTAGACCCTTAGGACTTATCCCTATTCTACTAGTATATAGTACCTATACTAAGATATCGAATAACAACGCCCCGAGTATAGATATAATTTAAAGGGCTATAGCCTAGTAAAAGGTAATAAAAGAAGTAAAGTACTATTATATAAAATACTAGGTATAACAAGTATTAGTTAGTCGAAATAAGCTAATTACCTTATACCTAAAAGATCTACTACTTTTATACCCTATACGTGTATAGCGCGAAAAGGGTAGCTAGATAGGCCTATATCTACTTATAAAAGTAAAAGGAGAAAATGTAATTATTAAGCTACTAAGCCTAAATAGGGATACTCCTTTCTAAACTATAGTAGTTTGTCTATATTACAAAGAAAAGGTAGACCTAAAAGGTACTAATAAAGAAACTTTTAGTATTATTAACCCCTCTAAACTAAGCGACGTACTACCTCCTATAAGACTTTTAAGGCTACGAACTACTAATAGGAGCTTTAGTACTATAGTAAAACCTATTAAACTACTACTAAATTCCGCTAGCACTATAGTATAATTATCTATAGCTATAAAGTATTACCTAGAGACTACTAGTAAATAACCTAGGGGCCGCCCTAGAAAGTACTTAATTATAGCTAACACTTTTATTACTTTCGAACCTCGAACTCCTAATAACAAATTAAGTACTATAGACCTTAAAAAGATTAAAGGTTTTAAAGAGCTTAAGTCTTTCGAACTAATAGATCCTTCTAAAGTACTACTAAATATAATAATATTTAGTTCTAAATTTATTTATAACGTAAAGGACAAAAGTATAGTAAAACAACAGGATAAATCGAGGCTAGTTATCTAAGCCTAGGGTAATAAAGAGAAATACTCTATAATAACGTAATCACCTATAATTTAACGTGTAAGCTAGAGGCTAATACTAATAGTTATAATACTCTTTAATTTACCTTTATATAGCTATAACGTATAATAAGCGTACCTTTATACCGGCGAGTAATTAGTACGTTAATTTTATATATATTTACCTACTAATCTACCTATTCTATAGTAAGAAGGTAAAATACTAGAGGCAAAGTAGCTATAGTATAGTATACTAGAAGTAAGTATATTTTAGTACGCCTACTATTTAAAATACTATACAAAGTAATTACATATATAATTATCGACCTATAATTAATACCTCTTCTTTATAAACGAATTAGATATAATAGGAGCCTTTAGAATAGTAGGATTATAAATAGACAACTCTTTAATACTAGTAAATACTCTATTCGCTAAACGTAAAGAAGTAGAATTTACTACTATAAATCTACTACTTAAATCGAAGCCGCGTAAGGCTCTTATAATATAACAACCTATAGACTTTAATAAAAGCTATATTATACTTTAATAAGATAGATCGATTATCCTTATATAAAAGGACAAAATAAAAGATCGATTATAGCTTATAATAAGCCCCTACGAATATAAGGTACTTCGAGCTCTTAGAGCCTATATATTAAGCGTATACTAACTAGAGGCGGTATATAATTTATCCTTCGCTATATAGATTACAAATCCGGATATAGGAGACGTAGATTAACTAAACAAGTAATTATAGTAGTAAATCGATTATAAGGACCGGGGACTAAAGTTTGTAGCTTTATAACCTAGTACCTTAAAACTAGTATACTTTACTAATAGATCCTTCGTAAATAACTCGGATATAACGTCCTAGCTTAGATTAGTACTAGTACTAATAGATTATACTAGATATACTAATATTTTATACTAGAACTTATCTAAGTATAAGAGAGTTACCTAAAGTGTACTAGTATTAGAATTATACGCTTTGAACTAGGGATATAATATAGCTATTTACGTTAAAACCACCTTAATATAGTACCTTAAATAGTATATCCTACTCGAAATTTATACTAATTTAAAGTCTATATTCGATTATATTATTAAATTAGGAACTACTAAGGAGAAAAGGCTAATAATTAACGTAATATGCCTACGTAACGTATTCGAGTCTAAGGATATTAACGATATCTCCTTAATAGAGGGGAAGGATAATCCGTCCGATTCGATAACTAAATCGAAGTTAAATAGCACCCTAAAAAGACTAATCGATACTAATTATATCAAGATTAATAGAGTTAGATAGGTAGAAAGGAATTAGTAATATATTATTTTTGTTATTATTTTATATATATTTTATAAAGTTAGTTCTATATTTTATTATTTACTATCTTTCGGCTATTTTATTACTTTATAAAGTACTTCTAGTATTATAATATATCTACTACTATTTATTACGTAGATTATAAAGCTTAGCATATACGAGTACTTATAGCTAGTACCTGTCCTTTCTATAGTATTAATTAATTAACTATTATACTAACTTTTATATACTTTTTATTACTACTGTTTTATACTATTATTTACAAATATCTCTCGTACTAATAAATTAACTATACTTAATTTAGTCCCTTAACTCTATACCTTCCTCTTTTATAATAATTATTAGAGTTCTTTAGGTTACGGTTCTTAATACCTTTAGGATCGAGTATATAGAGGATTACTTAAACGTCTTTAGAAGAGATAAATTTATTAAAGTATTTTTAAAGGTATTAACAAGTATACCTAGTAACTATTATTAACTAATTTATATATAAATTTACAAGGAAATATTTACTATACTTTTTACCCTAGCGAGTAGATTACTCTAAATTTAACGCCTTTAAAATTACCCCCGCTCTACCCTAGATATTCGCTACTTTATTCCCTAATCTCTTAATATATTTATAGTATAAATCCTACTTATCCCTAATTACTTTTAAAGTATTATATATAAGATTAGAACGTTTATAAAATTATTTTAAAGCTCGTAGGATTATAGAATAGTTATAATTATAATACTATATAGAAAATACTAGGTCCTATACCTTCTTATCCTCCTTCTATTTCCGCTTAAGGTTTTTCGATCTTAGTAGATCGCGACCCCTGTTCTATTCTATTAGTCGATATTTAAGGGTATATACTAAGACTTTTAGGTCGAATTCGTTTAATAAGAACATACGGATTTAAGTATTTATCTATTACTCGTCGTAGTACTATATTTCGATATCCTTCTTATATACCTCCTAGTTATAGTTACTAGGAAACTCTAATATAACGAAAAGACTATAAAAAGATAAGTAAAAGTGGTCCTAGACACTGAAAAAAAGGTAGGAATATACTCCTTATTAAGTAGCCTTTAGGTAAGCGATTATTAATCTCCCCCCTACTCTTAGTACGTCTTGTAGTACTTATATACTACTACCTATAAGGCTAGATAGCCTTCCTATATTAGTACTAATAAAACTAGCCCTAAAGTTAGTAGATATATCGAGAATTATTATATTAATCTAAATAGTACTAGATATCCTATAGAATATAGGTTTTATAGTATATAATACTATACGCGATTAAAATAATTAGGTAGACTTAGGTATTATAGGACGCTAAGTACGAAAAGTACATAGATTTTCGACCCTAATAGTACTTAGCGTATCTTAGTAAGGTTATAAATCCGTATACTCCTATTAGCTAGCTTTTAAAACGTAACCTAGGGAATCCGCGGGAGGCTTGGATTTTCTATAAATACTAAAAGTATAACCTATAATAAGAAATAGATAAGGAACTTTAACCTCTAACCTCTGTAAATCCGGGGACGATAAGGTACTAATAAGGTAGGGCTAACTCCGTCCCTAACGCTAAGTCTATTTAGTAAATACTTAATACTACTATATAAAATCTATGTCCGGGCTAAGGATAGGACTATATTTCGAGCCTATTTTATAACCCTATATAAAACGTAGGTATTTTAATATTTTATTATAAATTAACGTAAAACCTCTTAAATAATCGATTGAATTTAACCGAATTATACTATATAATAGTATTAATTTATAGTCTAATTAAAAGTAGTAGAGAAACTCTACTATAGTTAATTATTATAGTAGTTAAAAGCCTTTCTAATTAGGAATAGCCTACCTCGCTTAGCGCGGGAATAGCTAGAATAGGAATAGCGTCTTACGTAATAAACTTTAAATATAGTCTAGATAGAATATACTTTGTTTACTAAGAATACTAATATACTAATTATTTATCTATTAATATAATAAAACTATCTAAAATCACTTTTATTATTATATAATAATACTTTTAAGTCTATTTAATCTATCTACTATTAAATCTAATATCTATAATATATAAAACTACCTTATTCTAGCTTATTTAACGTAGGGAGTTTTTAAGAACCTTTTACCTTTCCCCTTTAACTACTACCACGACCTAGGCCTTATTACTTTCTACTACGACTCGTATTAGCCGTAATCTATCCCGAGCTATTATTACGGTCTTAATAGCGCGTTCGTAAAGCTATTCCTAGGGAATCTTCCGCGGTAGCGTCTATTATAGTAGCGGCGGAATCTAGAGCTATACTATCTCTACTAGTAGGAGAATCTATAGTAGTATTACTAGCGAAACCTTCTCTAGCTTCGCGAGCAAGCTAGGCGGCCGCTAGCTCTTCTATAGTAGACGGATTTCGCACCTTTTATAGAGACGTTTTCGACCCTGTAAAAAGAGGAATTTTTATCTAGGATATTCTTTTATAATACTTCCTCTTAGCGTCGATCTATACCTAAAAGAGCGTAGGTTAGTAGAACCTTAAAAGCTAAGGCTAACGAAGGATTTAGTATTTATAATTTAACGAAATAGGTAATATATAAGGGGAAATCCGTCCTATATAAAGATATACTATATTATTAATACTATAACTAATAATAACCTATATAAACAAGGAGAATTATATTACTCGGGGAAGTATAAATAAGAACGAGGAAGCCTAGGATTAGAAGGAGTTTATAGTACTATTAGCACTTCTAAATAAGTCTACTATTAAACGTTATCGTTATTATTATAAGCGTATTCGTAATAAGGAGTTTTTAGAAAGAGCGGGTAATTTAAATACGTATTTATACCTTCGAAGAGCTCGTTACTATTATTAAAATCGAATTACTCGTACTAGATATCGTACTTTATATAAGTATACGTCTTTCGAGTTCGATATTCGTATTTATAGTAGAGACCGTCCGGAGATATATAGACTAAACTTCTAGTTAGTACTACGCTTTTATATAGTAAATATACTAATAAAAGTAGCTTTAATATAGAAGAGATTTTATAACTAATCTAGCTACTAAAACTCGATTATATAACTACTTATAATAGATATACTTGTTTACTATTTATAGTACTTTATATAGTCCTCGTACGCTTATCTTTTCTATCTCGGTAGATTATATTAGTAGAGATATTCGGTAAATCTAGATCCTAGTTAAGTAGTATTTTTAATAATATAGTAGTATTCCTAGTAGCTAAATAGGGTTAGTTATTAAAGTAGTATCCGTTACTAGATTATAAGCGCTTAAAGGTATTCGAGTAAGTAGTAATTCGATCTAGTAGCGCTTCTTATATATAGGGATTTATTAATAGAACCTTTTAAGGATTTTATTATCTAAAGAAGAGCGATAAGGCTTAACGAGCTACCTTTTTAGGATATAAACGTACCTATAGTATAAACTTTTAGGTAATTTTTATATCTAACGGAATATATAGTTCGTTAATAGAACTATAGCTCGGAGCGGTAAACAACTAGCGTATATATACTTCTTCTAGCGTGTCGGACGAGATATAACAAGTCCTTTAAGATCGAGAGTTATTGTTTATATATAGAGACCCGGCGTATAGTATAGCGTATAGAATTATATGTTCGTACAAGTATATAAATAGACGGTATACTCTTAATAAGGTCTATTAAGAATTTAATCGTTAATTATCGAGTATACGAATTACGGTTAAGAACCTATTTAGAAAGGTATAAACTTTATAGACGTATATAGCTTTTAGTAAAGTACTAAGATTAGGGTCCTAACCTATAGCCTCGTACTTTATATACGCGGTTTTACTAGCGAATTATTATACTTACTTAAAAGACGGGTTAATTAGTAGTAGATTTAGTTTAAGACCTTCTATAATTCGGGAGTATTTATAATATAATAGAGAATAATAAATAAACTACTTGTTTTATTATTATTATAATAACGCTAGTATCTAGTCTATACTACCTTATACCTTTCTAAGCTAACCTTCGATATTATCTAATCTTATAGTAACTTTAGCTATATCTTCTACTATAGTTTTCTATAAGGTATAGTTATATTCCCTTTACTCCTAGTACTTCGTATAGTCTCGTTCCTCCTTTGTATTCTTATACTTTTAAGCCTTAATTCGCCCTTATAATAATAGCTCCTAGTTCTCCTTTACTCTCGTAATAATTCGCCGCTCTTACTATTCTACTAATTCTATAAACCTAGAGATTACTTTAGTTATCTTATTCTTGTCCTTTACTTATACGAATATAGCTTATCTTTTACCCTTAGATTTCGCGAATACCTTAGAGGCTCGAGGAGCGCTAGCTTCTTATTAAATTATAATTATAATAGCTTTAGGATTACTCCGTATATCGCGTATATTACTAGAAAGGTCTACTATCTCGATTTCTACCGTATTATTAGAAATATTAATAAAATCCTCGTTATTACTTTAGATACGAGTTCTATAGAGTTCTAAAACGTCTTCGGTATTATAAATAACGTTCTTTAGATAAGAACTCTCCCCTATAAGTCTCTTCTTTACGAACTAAGGTTAAAGTATATTCTCTCGAGTACGTTTAGCTTAAGCTCTCTCGTTATCTTATTCTACCGCTAATTTAAGTACCTCTAACTTTTATACCTCTTAGGATAGTATAACCTTTATCTATTCGTTAATCTATTCTCGAATAGGAGTTATCTCGTCCTAGCCCCTAGATAGCTTATTATTAATATTAATTAGATAGTAGTTATCTACTAGTTTCTTAATAATAACTTATAGTTCTAAATAGTCCCTCCCGATAGCTATCTATTATAAACTAGTAATCTACTTATAGAACTTTATAGCTAATAGCGTACTAAAAAGACGAGCATTTATATTATAAAACTTTAATAAAATAAGCTTCTCTTTATCTATTAAGATAGCCGCTCTTTTATATTATTCTACCTTCGCGGCCTTTACCTTCTTAGCTTCCTTTGCTACTACCTTTTCTATAGCTACTACCTATTTTACTATAGTAGCTATAGTATCTTTAGTAGCCTTTATAGCGGCTTTTTTCTCTTGTCTAAGGTTAGCTTATTATCGAAGAGTTAAAGGCTTAAAAGGTAGAGGTTAAGAGCCTAGTAGAAAAGAAGTATAATATACTTATTCTTCTATCTAATAAAGGACCTTATTACGTACCTTAGTAATAGCGGTCTTTTAAGCTTTAGTAAGTCCTACCGGAGTAGTACTTACTATACTAATTTTAGCTTAAAATACTAAAACTCGTAAGACTTAAATAAAAGATCCTTCTCTATTATCCCTATTATCTATACTAGCTTCCGCTTCTATAATACCCCTTAGTAGCCCGGTATTTTAACTCTCGGGTATAGAACTTATACTCTAACTTATAGCTAGAGATACTAGAGGTAGTAGGCCTTAACCCGATAGTAGTAGTTTATTAGTAGAATCTATATTATAAGGTTTATTTTATATATAGAGTTTATAGAGTCTTATAGGTTTGTTCTTACCCTTGTATAAGGGTTAATATCGAAGGAGGGTTTATATACTAACTATAAATAGCTACCTTTACCTTAGTATACTAAAATCTAGCCTAGATACCTTACTTTTTACCTTCTCTTACGTAAGAGAACCCTACTATTCGATGGGCGAAAAAGTCTCTTTTCTAGACCGGAATACTCGGCTATACTAGGGTTAAAAAAGGGGGGGTAGATCACGTTATAGGGGGGTAACAAGGGTTAAAATTACGATAAACTAGGGCCTCTAGCCGTCGCTAGCCGTCTCGAAAAAGCCTTAAAAAAGCCTGTTTTTTACGAAGGATTCGAGGCTAAAAGTAGGTACGAAATCCGTCTAGTAAAAGCTTCTATCGTAGTAGAGTTAGGAGTATTTAAGGCGTTTATACTAGTTAAAGATACTCTAGAGGAAATATCGGGCGCGGTTCTACTAGTAAAATTTAGTACTAGAACTATAGGATTAATTACTATTACGGTTAGACTAGTTAGAGTTAGATCTATAAATAACTTAAACATATCTAATCCTTTTAGATTATATATAGTAGATACTTTATTTAACTTTAAGCGCTTACGCCTTAATCCTAGAGATACTATAGGAGCTAAATTATTCTTATTAAATATATCTCTATTATTATTACTTAATTCCTTATTTATAGTATTAAGAAGATATACTAAAAGTATCTAAATAATATTTACCTTTAGTCCTACCTATTTAATAAAGTTATTTAGGTATACTAAGATAGGGAGCTCCTTTCTATTAAAGATATCTAGCTTATAATCTAGATCGATAGTAATAGGTTTACTATTAGTTTAAGTAATAGTAGTTATATACTTATAAGGATTGTTATAGGGTTATTCGAGAACTAAATTTAATAAGGAATAGTAGTTTTTATTAAGATTCTTCTACTACTTATTTATAAATATATACGTCTTAATCTATATATCTTTCTCCTATATAATCTTGTCGAGATAAAAGATCTTAATAAATCGAAAGGTAACCTTATACTTATCTTCCTATAAACTCTTCCTCTAAGCCTATAATATTATAACTATATTCTTAATAATAGTTTTAATAGGTTTAAGTACTATAGAATAGTATTAACTTAGGGTCTTTAGAGTAGTATTACGTAAAGTAGTATACTAAAGGTCCCTCTTTAAGTGTTTTAAGGAGTCCGTTATATACTTACTAGTAAAGTTCTTAAGTAGTAGAACTTTAGTTTAGATAGTAGTAGATCTTGCGGCTATTTAAAGGACGCTTAATCTTAGTAGAATACTATTATTATTATTATCTTTAGATTAAGTAATTATAGTACGATTATTAATAAATAATTATAGAGGAGGGGTTCGAATTATAATACTAGAAGTTATATTTATAATTAGAGTATATAGTTACCTAATATTTTATATAGGAGTACCTAGATTAGAAGTATTTAACTCCTCCTAGGTTAAGGCCTTACTATACTACTAATATTTATAGTAGTTATTATTAGGATCCTATATATAGGTTATAGAATAACTAGAGTAAAATTTAGATACTATAGTCTATTAAGTATATAAGTACGCCTTATAGGAGCTAGTAATAGGTAGATATCTACTAATGTTTAGTATAAAGTACTCGAAAATATAAGATCTACGATTTATACTACTATCTAGCGAAAATATATACTACTTTCCTCTTTTAGATAGTAGAAAGAGGTAGTAGAAGGAATTAAAGGATTTAATTAGTCTATAGAGATTATTATAATATAATCGATTAAATTAGTAAGTATATTTAAGATACCTACTATAATATTATACCTACCTAATAATTATACTTTTAGGACTATAAACGTATATATTCTATTTAATTAGCTCGATTATTTAACTTATATCGTTAAAAAATTAAGGCTATTAATACAACGTACCGGCGGAAGTAGACTTTTTAGTAGGCGCGGGTATAGGAGTCCGTATACCGATAGGCGATATAATATAAAAGTGGGCCCTTTGTATAGTAAATGTACTAGTATAACCCGTAGGAATTATTAATTTGTCTATTAATTTTGCGATCAATATACAGGACACCTTTAAAATGGCTAGAAGGGCTAAAATAACTAGTACTTTCTCGACGTACGATATAATACAAAAGTAGGCCTTTTATATAGTAAATATACTAGCATATCCCGAAGGAATTATCAATTTAGCGGTTAGTATGTAGGACGCCTTTAAAATAGCTGGAATTATAGTTAGAATTACTAGGAACTAAAAATATATCTTCATTTTACTTGTTATCGCTATACTAAGGTGTTTACGCGTACTTATCGTGAAAATAAGTGATATTTTAGTAATTAAAAGTTCGATTTTAAAAGTTTAAAATGCCCGTGCCCTATCCGCCCACGTCCGTTCCGTACTACATCCATCTAAAACCCAAACATCTCTCTCTAATAAATTTCCTATTTCCCAAACCATCTATCTCAAATCAACCTACCTACTTCCC
>LT855407.1:3713356-3812374 GCA_900184765.1 Hymenoscyphus fraxineus
GGTGGTCTTGTGGGATGGTCTCTTTTGCTTTTCCTTTGTCTTTGATGGGACTACGTTGTGTGGTAGATTGTTTTGGGGTTGGTCTTTCAGCTGGAATTGTGTGTTTTGGTTGCTTGGGTACTGAGGATTGGGAGTTCTTGTTGTTCGGCTCTTTTGATTTCTCGGAGCTTGCTATACCTGATACAGGATCAATGGGTTTCTCCTTCTCAGGCTTGAAGCGAGCTCGTATGGCGTCGAATTCGTATTGACGTCCTCTCTCAAAGTGACTGATCCCAATATCGATATCAACAGCGGACATTGGAGAAAGGATCTCGTCTATCGTGAGTTCCGTATTAGGAGTTGCGGGAGACTGAAGTGCAGGATTGGTGGCATTAGTAAACCGAGACTTGCCAGTATTGGAAGTACCCGCAGAAGTCTGGGTGCGGTTGGAGACTGTAGAATTAGGTTGCGAGATCAATTTCGCTTGGGGCCTTCGGTTGGTATCAACAACTAGAAGTTCCTTCTCACCTCGTCCGAGGATCCCATACACTTTCACCTCCCCAGCGTGGATCCCCAAGACGGCCGAAGTCCCAGCATAGACGGCCTCCCCCTCGGTACCGCACCTATTGCAAAGCACCACCACGATCTCGCCTTCCGTCTCGGCGCGAATGACTGGTTCCAATCGTGCAAGCCAATACGACAAAGTCTCCATATCAGGCTCTTTCGGATGGCGGCTGAAGGCTCGCGAGTCCTCGCGCGTACGCCACGCCATCGAGAGAACGACGAGGTTGGCCTGCTTGTGGAGGATGTGGTAAGCGAACTCCCAGGCGCTCCATGGAGATTCGAATTTGTAGGGGCTACGAGGGTTCTCGGTTAGCTTCTCTGCACATGTATATTTCTGAGAATTCCCACAGTTCGTGAGAGATGATGCTTACTTCAGATCCATGCCTAAAGTCCATCATTGTGTTAGCTGCCTTTCCCGTGTTGATGTTGATGTTGAGCATGCAACACTCACGCTCAAATGACTTTGTCGGCCACTTACATATCCCCATTGCAACGTTTCCAAGTCCTTCTATTTCGCCATCATAGAAACCATCCGGGCCTTCGAGTGCCCAGGTTTCGTCTGTATAGTAAAGGAATGATTTGCGGTAATTTGCAATAGTTTCTCCCTCGGAATTGACAGTTATGGCCGAGTTGTAGTACTCGGGTGAGGCTGGCCATTTAGGTGTAATATCAACCTTCTCCGGATAACCGACAGTAACAACACATTCGTATTTGAGCGCCGCAGTTCGCGCCCAAAGAGACGTTACCCCCGCTGTTGTGGGCTCAAGAAACGGGCAGATCTCCTGCAAAGACTTGAAGTTATAGCCTAGAACATGTCAGCTATCGTTACTTTAGAAAGCCACCCTCTTGACAACTCATGCTCCTCGATGATACGAGCATATGTATTCCTTTTGTTCCGATATTGTTCAAGGGCATTTGAAGCTGTTATTCGGGGTTCTCCCCAGACACAGCATCTACTGAGTTGGTTTGGAGATAACAATACCCTTGTTTCTGCCCAGTATGGCATAGGCTCATGAGATTTTGGAACAATCATTTCAACAAGGCTAGAACTGTGTGAGCAGCTACTCAGTCCCTAGCCTTGTTTGAATGGCGTTGTTTGTTTCCCAATGTTGTAGAGCGGAGGAAACAAAATACTGAATCTGATATTTGTTTACCAGTAAAAGCCAATTCAGGCAACACCAAGAGATCCAAATTTCGTGGATTTGCTCTACTCAGAACAGCATCTGCCCTGTTGAGATTATTATCAACTTCCCCAACTTGCGGGGCAAACTGTGGTCTGTCAGCAATTCATCAGGTCCCATGACGCAAATTCAATGAATTTCTACCTGGAGGCAACCAATCCTCATCGCTATAGCCGTTGAGAAGAAATATGAAGTTTGAGTTCGTAAATCGCTAAGCAACATCTACTGAACAAACTGTGCGCCGTTTGACAAGAAGTAAAATACGAAACAGGGCTCACATAAGTTTTATTAGGACTGCCCTGAGGATACCAACAACAGTTGCTTTTGATGGGCTGAATCGCCTTAACGGCACAGGACATCTCCCCTGGACTGTGATTAGGTGGCTTCGCGCCCCCCAATTAATCACCCACCAGCCCCTAGTCTTACAAGTATTCCAACCCGTGTACGGAACGGACGTGGGCGGATAGGGCACGGGCATTTTAAACTTTTAAAATCGAACTTTTAATCACTAAAATATTACTTATTTTCACGACAAGTACGCGTAAACACCCTAGTACAGCGATGATAAGTAAAATGAAGATATATTTTTAGTTCCTAGTAATTCTAACTATAATTCTAGCTATTTCAAAGGCGTCCTATATACTAACTACTAAATTAATAATTCCTTTAAGATATACTAGTATATTTACTATACAAAAGGCCTACTTTTATATTGTATTGTACGTCGACGTCGAGAAAGTACTAGTTATTTCAACCCTTCTAGCTATTTTAAAGGTGTCCTATATATTAATTGTAAAATTAATAGACAAATTAATAATTCCTATAGGTTATACTAGTACATTTACTATATAAAGGGCCCACTTTTGTATTATATCGCCCATCGGTGTACGAACTCTTATACCCGCGCCTACTAAAAAGTCTACTTCCGCTAGTATATTATATTAATAGCCTTAATTTATTGATAATATAAGTTAAATAATCGAGCTAATTAAATAGAATATATACGTTTATAGTCCTAAAAGTATAATTATTAGGTAGGTATAATATTATAGTAGGTATCCTAAATATACTTACTAATTTAATCAATTATATTATAATAATCTATTTAGACTAATTAAATCCTTTAATTCCTTCTACTACCTCTTTCTATTATCTAAAAGAGGAAAGTAGTATATATTTTCGCTAGATAGTAGTATAAATCGTAGATCTTATATTTTCGAGTACTTTATACTAAACGTTAGTAAATATCTACCTGTTACTAGCTCCTATAGGGCGTACTTATATACTTAATAAACTATAGTACCTAAATTTTACTCTAGTTATTCTATAACCTATATATAGGATCCTAATAATAACTACTATAAATATTAGTAGTATAGTAGGGCCTTAACCTAGGAGGAGTTAAATACTTCTAATCTAGGTACTCCTATATAAAATATTAGGTAACTATATACTCTAATTATAAATATAACTTCTAGTATTATAATTTAAACCCCTCTTTTATAATTATTTATTAATAATTATACTATAATTACTTAATCTAAAGATAATAATAATAATAGTATTCTACTAAGATTAAGCGTCCTTTAAATAGCTACAAGATCTACTACTATTTAAACTAAAGTTCTACTACTTAAGAACTTCGCTAGTAAATATATAATAAACTCCTTAAAATACTTAAAGGGGAACCTTTAGTATACCTCCTTATATGATTCTACTCTAAAGACCCTAAGTTAATACTATCCTATAGCGCTTAAACCTATTAAAACTATTACTAAGAATATAGTTATAATATTATAGGCTTAGGAGGAGAGTTTATAGGAGAATAAGTATAAGATTACCTTTTGATTTATTAAGATCTTTTATCTTAATAAGATTATATAAGAAGAGAATATATAGATTAAGATATATATATTTATAAATAAGTAATAGAAGAATCTTAATAAGAACTACTATTCCTTATTAAATTTAGTTCTTAAATAACCCTACAATAATCCTTATAAGTATATAACTACTATCGCTCGAACTAATAGTAAACTTATTACTATTAATCTAAATTATAAGCTAGATATCTTTAATAGAAAGGAGCTCCCTATCTTAGTATACTTAGATAACTTTATTAAATAGGCTAGACTAAAGGTAAATATTATTTAGATACTTCTAGTATATCTTCTTAATACTATAAATAAGGAATTAAGTAATAATAATAGAGACGTATTTAATAAGAACAATTTAGCTCCTATAGTATCTCTAGGATTAAGGTATAAGCGCTTAAAGTTAAATAAAGTATCTACTATATATAATCTAGAAGGATTAGATATATCTAAGTTATTTATAGATCTAACTCTAACTAGTCCGACCGCGATAGTAATTAATCCTATAGTTCTAGTACCTAATTTTACTAGTAGAACTATACCTAATATTTCCTCTAGAGTATCTTTAACTAATATAAACGCCTTAAATACTTCTAACTCTACTATAATAGAAGCTTTTACTATAGAAGAGCTAGCGGCCGCCTAGCTTACTCGCGAAGCTAGAGAAGGTTTCGCTAGTAATACTACTATAGATTCTCCTACTAGTAGAGATAAGGTAGCTCTAGATTCTACTACTACTATAATAGACGCTACTATAGAAGATTCCCTAGGAATAGCTTTACGAACGCGCTATTAAGGCTGTAATAATAGCTAGGGACGGATTATAGCTAATATAAGTTATAGTAGAAAGTAATAAGGCCTAGGTTATAGTAGTAGTTAAAGAGGAAAGGTAAAAGGTTCTCGAAAACTCCCTACGTCGAATAGGCTAGAATAAGGTAGTTTTATATATTATAGATATTAAATTTAATAATAGATAAATTAAATAGACTTAGAAGTATTATTATATAATAATAAAAGTAATTTTAAATAGTTTTATTATATTAATAGATAGATAATTAGTATATTAGTATTCTTAGTAAATAAAGTATATTCTATTTAAACTATATTTAAAGTTTATTATATAATATACTATTCCTATTCTAGCTATTCCTACGCTAAGCGAGGTAGGCTATTCTTAATTAGGAAGGCTTTTAACTACTATAATAATTAACTATAGTAGAGTTTCTCTACTACTTTTAATTAGACTATAAATTAATACTATTATATAGTATAATTTAGTTAAATTTAATAGATTATTTAAAAGGTTTTATATTAATTTATAATAAAATATTAAAATACCTACTTTTTATATAGAGTTATAAAATAGGCTCGAAATATAGCCCTATCCTTAGCCCGGATATAGATTTTATATAGTAGTATTAAGTATTTACTAAATAGGCTTAGCGTTAGGGATAGAGCTAGCCCTACCTTATTAGTACCTTATTATCCCTAGATTTACAAAGGTTAGAGATTAAAGTTCCTTATCTATTCCTTATTATAGGTTATACTTTTAGTATCTATAGAAAAACCAGGCTTCTTATAGATTCTCTAGGTTACGTTTTAAAAGCTAGCTAATAGAAGTATATAGATTCGTAACCTTACTAAGATATACTAAGTACTATTAGGGTCGAAAATCTACGTACTTTTTATACTTAGCGTCCTATAATACCTAAGTCTACCTAGTTATTTTAATCGTATATAGTATTATATACTATAAAACCTATATTCTATAGGATATCTAGTACTATTTAGATTAATATAACGATTCTTAACGTATCTACTAACTTTAGGGCTAGTTTTATTAGTACTAATATAGGAAGGCTATCTAGCCTTACAGGTAGTAGTATATAAGTACTATAAGACGTACTAGGAGTAGGGGGGAGATTAACGATCGCCTACCTAAAGGCTACTCGATAAGGAGTATATTCCTACCTTTTTTTTAGTATTTAAGACTACTTTTACTTATCTTTTTACTATCTTTTTATAATACTAGAGTTTCTTAGTAACTATAACTAGGAGGTATATAAGGAGGATATTAAAATATAGTACTATAATAAGTAATAAACAAACGCTTAAATCCGTATATTTTTATTAGATAAATTTAACCTAAAAGTCTTAGTATATACCCTTAAATATTAACTAATAGAATAGAATAGGAGTTACGATCTACTAAGATCGAAAAACCTTAAGTAGAAATAGAAGGAGGATAAGTAGGTATAAGACCTAGTGTTTTCTATATAGTATTATAATTATAACTATTCTATAATCTTATAAGCTTTAAAATAATTTTATAGATATTCTAATCTTATATATAATACTTTAAAAGTAATTAGGGATAAGTAGGATTTATACTATAAATATATTAAGAGATTAGAGAATAAAGTAGCGAATATCTAGGGTAGAGTAAAAGTAATTTTAAAGGTATTAAATTTAGGGTAATCTACTTACTAGGGGGAAAAGTATAGTAAATATTTCCTTATAAATTTATATATAAATTAGTTAATAATAGTTACTAGGTATACTTATTAATACCTTCGAAAACACTTCGATAAATTTATCTCTTTTAAAGATATTCAAGTAATCCTCTATATACTTAATCCTAAAGGTATTAAGAACTATAACCTAGAGAACTCTAATAATTATTATAAAAGAGAGAGGTATAGAGTTAAGGGACTAAATCGAGTATAGTTAATTAATAAGTATAATAAATTATCTAAATATAGGTTTTAAATATATAGGATAATTAATATATATTCGAGGTTTTTAGTTAGACTTTATATAGGTATATCGAACTATATATAGGTAGTAGTACTAAAATTTAGCCTTAATTATATAAAGGCCTATAGCTTTCTAAAGGTTATTCGATCTAATAAAGGTAAGGAGGTTTTATTACTCTTAGTACTCTAAGTAATTATAATATTTATAATTCTTTTATATATACTAATCTACGAATTTTAGTACTCTTTATATAAAGTATCTAAGAATAACTATAAACTTCTATTTTTAAAAGTATAGATTTATAGACCTTTTATAAAGAATTAAAGGATTAAAGTATAGTAGAACTAATTAGTAGATAGATAAACTAAAGGATAGAAACTCCTATTTAAGAACTTAGTATATACTAGCCTTTTTAACTCTAATTTAATTTATAATATAATTATATTAAGGTTTATTTATATACCTTAAGTATATACTAAAATCGCCGAATTTATTAATATTTATAATATTAATAATATTTACTACTAACGCTCCTACGCTAAGTATCTAGTATTTAGAGTACTAGAGTATAACTACTTTTATTTACCTAATAGTATTAATAATTATAGTGAATTTATTTTAGCTTATACTTGGTATATATTTAATAGAGTTTCTAAAGACGTCTAGGACTTTAATCTCGAGGTATATCTACTAGAAGAGGTCTACTAATTATACTACGATCTCTTACTTATAGAAGGCTAGGAATACGATTTAAAAGGTATTATAAAATCGATTAAAGATCCTTATATCTAGGTATATAATTACCTTCGAAAAGTACTTCTTAAATATAAAATAATTAGCTAGGAGGAGATACTAGTATTTAAGCCTCCTAGGG
This sequence comes from Hymenoscyphus fraxineus, assembly GCA_900184765.1. Taxonomy (NCBI): domain Eukaryota; kingdom Fungi; phylum Ascomycota; class Leotiomycetes; order Helotiales; family Helotiaceae; genus Hymenoscyphus; species Hymenoscyphus fraxineus. The sequence goes on from LT855407.1 coordinate 3,720,586, forward strand.
GCGGTAAGAATTAGATATCCGCTATACGCGAATTACGTCTTATAGAGGACAAGTTTAATTAATCGAACGTTCGACGATAATAGGATATATAAGACAATTAATTTATAAGCGAATTTAAAGAGGATAAGGCTTAAAATAGTAGAATTCAAGGTGGGAATAGTAGTAGTAGTAGTAGTAGAAGTGGTAGTAGAAGTAGTAGTCAAAACCATATAATTAATAGGATTTAGAACTACGAGATAAATAATTAACAACAGTCCTGATCAGCTCCGGCCATACAAAAATGTATACAAGTGACTACTTTTGACTAAAAGTTTGTAATTAAAAGTTCGATTTTAGAAGTTTAAAGACCCCGTGCCCTATCCGCCCATGTCCGTTCCGTACCCGTGGAACCCCACCCATCCATTTACTTAGCAACAAGCTGCAAGCCCCCATGGTATATCACCTCCAGCAGCCACTCATCCAACGTGATAGAGCGGGATACTCGCCCGATTGGTCCATATCACCATGACCATACCTACTAAGAGAGGTCACTCCGTATTTTTCTGGCAGTACCATGTACAGAATTAATCTTTATAGCCAGGTGAAGGGGGAGACAATTATCCAAGACGGGATTTCTAACGATATCCATCGAGCATCAATTGCAAAGTTGCACTGAGGTCCTTGAACCCAGAACGTCGTTGCTTCTGGCGGGAACATGACAGGCTGGTAATTGAGTTCGAAGGGGTAGCGCTTAGAACCAAGACGTTGGAGTCCAACGTTGTAAGCACATCTGGAGGGAATGTAATATGACTCTCGTCCCAGCCAGCTGGTAACGAAGCATATTCCAGGTTCGTCAAAAACCAACACGCCACACCACCATAGAGGATCCTTGTTAATGAACTTGCCAAGTCTTATTGGAAGCCAGACGCCATTTTGAGACTAGGAAGCGAACTTTATTCCAGTCCTTATTCGCACGTCAGTTCAAGACCCACCCTTATCTATCTAAACTCAGTAGAGAGGCTTTGCGAGGTTCGGGTTATGCGATGAAAACCTAGGTAGGACGCCAGATCAAATAAGGCTTAGGTATTATTTACTTTGACGATTCCTTATTAAAGGTATAGGTATACGAAGAAAACGTACTATACTTGATGTAGAGTGCATAATAATATACTTTAAAAAGAGCGATGAAAAAGGCCTACTGGGTACCATGTAAATTTTTCAACTACGGTGCTTTTCTCAGCGTTCCCGTCCCGTCGGTTCAAGTCATATACTACCTACCTATTTGAGCTAGTCAGGATCTTCAAGGTCCTCAGCTTCCAGCCTTTTTGCCAGTTTTGGTTCCAGGTCCCCGATCTCGGCCCGATCTTCGGCCCGTTATCTCATGTCAACACCACCCACGCTGGTTTGCTGGGCAAAGTCGCGGATTCCTCTATATTTGAACTTCTTGACAACACCACTCCCACACATCTATCGCCAATATGTCTAACAAGAAAGATATGCGGAGGCCTGACCTTGGTATGACGAATTCCATGATTCACATATACCCAATCTAACTCTGATAGTGATTCCCTATCAAGCACCTGTCGCAAAGGATTCTCCCAGCGATATCAGCAGCACACTTGGAAGCACCCTACCAATGGTGGCCATGTTCACGCGCAACAAATTCATCGGATGGTCAGTCTGAAGAGCCACTGGTGCCGGTCAAACTTTCTGTGGAAGTGTGCGCTGACAGGCAGCGATCTAGGGCTGCAGTGGTGTTGGCTGTCCAGAACTGGCTTGGGGAGAGTCAGGAGTCGAAGAAAGTATCTACTCAGCCAGCTTATTTATCGGTTGGGATGGCTTGTGAGTTATTTCCCTGTGGTAAAATTATTTCCACAAGCGTTGACGAGGAATATACTATAGTCATGTCTCTTGTTGTCACATACCTACCTGTTTTTATGCCGCCAACGGGGGCGAAGATGGGTACTGGAACAGAAGCCCCTTCAGCTGTGCCAGTTGCGTAAATACCATAGATCGAGAAGATAACTGGGGCCAAGCTTGTATAATGTGTACAAATAATTGATGGTGATAGGGGCAAATGGGCCAAGCAGGTGTTGTCCGGAGGGCATTGACAGGAGTTCAGCGCAAATAGGCACTTTTGAGTGCCTTCAAGCATATTCAGGCGGGAAATAAAATATCCATCAGGAAGCTTTGGACCAGCTGGGGACGATTCCTTATAGGAGACGTTACAAGGACCGCCAACAAAATTTGCCAACTCCAGTAGTCGCATAGTGGTGTTTCTATTCAGTGAAGACCAGAACTCTAAAGATTACAGGTACCGTAGCTAGCATCATCACAGGTACTGTACATGCAGATAATTTACAATTGGACAGCCATCAAGGCGGAATCCCCGCAATCCCTACACCCAATCCCCCATTTCGCCAGAAGTCTTCATTAGATCCATGACTTCTTCAGACGTGGGTTGAACAGTTCCCCAAATCCTCCAAGGACGCTCTTCCCAACCAAGCGACAGCTGCTGAATACATACATACTCCACCAGATAAGCCCCTTTCCCGCTCCCCTCTATGAACTGACCCTCCTTGTTCTTTCTCGTCAATCGTTGTGTTGAGGCAATCCTCACAACCGCCTGTCTAATCGCCGTCCCATCAGGCCCAGGAAGTGTGAATGCGCGATGACTGACCAGCTTTGCGCGGGGTCTATTGTAACCCAGTAATTCCCACATCATCTTCTCACCCCTTGGCCTAGAAGCTATTCTTGCTCGCAACGAGGTCGCGAGTCCGGGTACACAAATCTGCTTTATGGTACTGATATCCCGCTTAGCAAGACTCCCGTACATTTCCTTATGCAAATCCTTAGCCACCTTTACCATATCCGTTGGCCACATTTTGAAGGTTCTCTCGCCAAAGAGAGCCTTGAAAAATCCCGGATTGGGCGCCTTGCTGGGTGACGTGTAATGTGATTTGAGTACGAGTAGAAAGTCTTGAAACGATGTCCATGCCCGGCGAACAGTCTGCACCTTTAGATAATGGAGTATGGATTTGAGTTTGAGAGAGTCGGGTTTCCTGAAGAAGGGAGATGGGACGTATGTGGCTATTAAGGAAACGATTTTAGTACTTCAAGAGCCACGAGCAGCGTGGGAATCATTACCAGGCAGCAGCTCAAAAGGATGAGACTCAATACGCGAAATGTCTGGCGAAGCTTGAGCGCTTTGCACGCTAGCATCACTCTTCATTTTGGGCGTAGGCATCATCTCTTTCATTCCTGGCCTTCCAGCCGTTGCACGTAACGATTGGGAGAAACATCTTTGCGGCGGCCTCGCTGCCGTTCTCGCTGCCGTTCTCGTTCTGCAGGCGACGACTTGGGAGAAGGAGAAGGAGAAAGGTCGAAAGAAAGATTGTGCCATCGCCAGATTGCTCAAGGCAAACTGGAGCTAGTGGTGATGTTGAAGCTGGAGCTGGCGGGGCGGGGCGTTGTGTTGCTCGTCCTGGCTCACTGGCTGGACTTACTGGACTTTTTTTTGTGCAGGGTTGTATTTGGCTGTTTGGGTACTGACAGGCGATGCCAAGCCTTGAAATCTGGGGAAACTCAATGCTGCGGCACCGCCAAAAGAACCCCTCGCCAAGTACTCGAGTATAGGCAACGACCACTCTCTACTCGTACTTGAGTACACCTACACCTACACTCACCACCACCACCACCAGTACCTCTCCCTCGTCGTGCCCCTCACCAAGCTCAGATTCAGGTTCAGGCCCAGGCTCAGGCTCAGGCTCAGGCCCCCCTCTATTCATCGCCTCCCCCATTGCAATGCGGCAGCACATGCCCTAACTAGCCCGCAGACTGGCTTCTCCTTCTCAGCGGCGCTCTCAAGCATCAACTCCTCCGTCAACCTCCCTTTCCCCCCACCACCAACAGCTGCGGCTTCGGCTTCAGCTACAGGCCCAACAACAGCAGCAGCAGCAACAGCAACAGTCACTCTCTCCCATCAGGTCCTCGTCTGCTCGCCCTCCAACGTATACACCACTGATTCCGACCTCGCCGCCAAACCTCCATCCCGCTGATCCTGAAAGAAAAGATAGCGTCCTTCACCCTCGGGTGGCTGTACTACTCGGTGTGGAGAAGCATTGGCATTTCCCTCTGCTGCTATGTCGCGCTCTAAGTACAGCGCCAGCCGCATGGTGGGGCTTACGATGTGCATTGACTTTTATGGGGGAATTGTTGCTGGATGAGGAAGTGGGCGTTGTGGACGGTGCTTGGAGTGTAGAACGACGATTCAGGGTTACGGAAGTGTTTTTGGCTGTACTCTGGGTATGTGGTTGCGTAAATTTCCAATCCCTTGGATGACGTGCCAGATTTCAATATCTCCCCCATCCATGCGTTCATGTCCATTGCCATGTCCATGTCCATGTCCATGTAGAGGCTGATGGAGTTCGCGAAACTGAGTTAATGGAAAGGCTAACTGCTTTATGAAAAGTGTTGTGCCTCAGCCTATCTTTCCTTCTATTTTACAGATTGCCTTATGTCTCGCTGGTTTGTTGCCTTTTCTTGTGCCTCACTCAGTCTACCACAGACATCTCGCTCATCTCTTCCAACTAGGCTCCTAAATTATACACCTCAGGCGACACTTGTACGACTGCTCACAATAAATGCTCTCAACGCCTACATAACCTCGTGGGTCCTCTACCTCTCAGGTGGCTCAGAGGACCCTAGATTACTATTGCCAGCTTGGATAAGCATAGCCAGTGTTAGAATTCTCTCCTCATCGCTGCTTATCTGCTATATCATCTCTCTTTCTTCCCCGCTGCCCACCCAATCATCCTATACCCTACAGTCTACTTTCATGTTTTCCACTAACTTTTATTCTAGACACTAACATTCCTCTACCACCTGACACACCCACGCCTAGCCATATTAAAGGAAACCTCTCTCTCTATTTCCGTTTTCAGCATTGCAAGTTTCATAAGCATGGTCTCTCTCCTATTACAACTACATCTCACCCGCGCCAATGACCCGCCTGTCCCTCTCTTCATGATTATTCGTCAATCTTGGAAGTATGCAAAGATAGGTGTGGATATGATTGGAATGGTAGGAAGGGAATTGTAGCTAAGACCCAAAAGTTTAAAACGCTATAAGTGTAGATCATCCAGCGCATGATTTTACCATATGATTTTTATCTGAGCTTAAAATGATTGTTGAATTGCTCCCTTCGCAGTTGTCATCTGCATAATACACTGCTCGTAATCTCTAGCTAGATTAGTAATAGGGCTTGTTGGTGGATCAAGGACCACGGCAAACCATGCCAGTCAGATGACAAGTTTCTGCATTTTACTTCAGATCAAGAATTAGTAGAAGTACAAGTAAGAACATGATCTCGTCAGAAATTCCCAAGGCTGTAAAACATGCTGAAAAATGGTTTTATTCAACAAGAGTATCAAAAATCACAAGTCGCACAAACAAATCTTACTGGACAGGGTGACAACGATCAGCACGAGTCAAATCGTAAAGTGTATTTCTTGAATTGTCAGAATCCATACTCATCGTCTAGTCCTATGTATGGAGCACAAAGAGAGAAAGAATCCTTCAAATACACATGTAAGAGTGAATGCAAGATAGCGAATTCCGTCATCATTTCTCCAAGCCTACACAGGCTATCCATTGCTTTCTGTGAAGAATGCGGGTATCAATCGAACGCCCCAGATATCGAACCGTGCCGTAGGTCGACCCAAGCCATTCGACATTTTTGAGGCGGGGCAAGAAGTTGAGCGTGGGGAATGCTTGCTACAAGAGACTTCTATCCGAGGGTCCTCATGATGAAGGTCTGGAGGGACAAAGTTCGACGATCTTAGAAACCGTGGACCTGTAGATTTTGGTTAAATGGGGACAGCGTTGAAAGGAACAGGGGAGTATACCTTGATGGTCTTGGCATCTAGTTCAAGTCCCTCTTTTTTATCGGTGAGGAACTCTTGTACATCCTTTCGCTGGTCACCCTGGAGTTGAATCACCTCTCCCATCTCGCTGTCGACGACAATAGTGCCATTGCAGGCTTAGGCGAATGTTAGCTTGAAAGGCAGATAGGAGGGTCATACTGAGCTGGGAGCATGAAAATAAACGGGAAATAAGCGTACCAAACTTCTTCTTGATGACTTTAAGAATCTTCTTTTGATCAAATTTCTTGGGGAGACCTTGGACTGTTGTCAAAGTCTTACGACCATTGCGCTCTATGGGTGGAAGTGCAAGTCAGCACACTCATCGCGATCATACAAACGCGGGGCTGGTGCGCGAAGAGAAAGGGCAGGAATCTTACGCTGGATACGAATGTGTATGTAGTTCTGCGACTGCTTCGTCTCACCAGTATCTTCGTCGGCTTCGGCGAAGGGGTCTGTATCACGCAAAGGTTAGCTGGGTTTCCTGCGATAAGACCTGACGTAGCAAAGCGAGGCGAAGCGGGCGACAAGGAGACCAGCAGCAGGTGGCTTCGCGGTCTATCGAGGTGTGCAGGCATAAGGAAGCCATGCCTGATGCTGGACGGATTGGGATAGGATGGCAGATGGCAGACTTACCGAAGGTCTTGAGATTTTCGATTGACATAAACTCGAGTGTTCGTGGGTTCCTGGGGCTGGTGTTGTTTTGGTGAGGTCAGGAAAGTGGTGCGAGAACTGGTCGCGGGTGGCAGATGCTGCTCGTGAGAGGGTTGTGGAAGAGTGGAGATTGGTCGCGAGGACGAAAGTTGGGCTGGCTTGTCAAGAGGTTGAAGAGGTCCAGTGGGTGTGTTGTGGAAAGAAAGGGAGAGAGGGGCAATCGACTTGGGAGAAGGGCGCTAAAAGGTCGCACCCTGGCTCGGGCACTGGCCAAGCAAAGGTTGGCGCCTCAGGAGTCAGGCGATCCCGTCAGCATTGCACGTGATTGTGACACTTCCAGCTTCCAAGGTTCCCCACCAGGTGGAGGCGAGGAGGCCATTCCATCATCTGCAACCATTGAGTCACAGGAACCTCGCCACCTTAGGTTGAGGTAAATTGGTGGTAGTGGTTACGTAGTTCCGTACTCATACCTGTACAGGTACCAAACAACTCTGCAAACCATTGGGTTTCTGATTCCTATCACCTCACAGATGCAAGTGAGTGTACCAGTCTTCAAGAAAGCAACGAAACATGCATTATCCTTAGCGAGTCCAACGCAGAAATGAACCCGAGAAATTGGAACTAAACACTTCTTCTTCCACCGTTACAGCGTGTTACTTGAGTACAAGAACAAGCTTGAAGCGCACTATCCCCGCAACTCTGAACAACAAATCCCTTCAGCCTGCCCTTCAACTCGGTTCATCTTCGTACCTGAGTCTTTTGATCGAAAGCTACTATGTTGAATAATAACGCTTGCTCTCTGTCTCAAAAGAACTTTCCACCTCTGACGATATTGACTCCCGAATCACTACCTATCTCGTCATTATCAGGGTACTCCGATCTGTCCCCAGTGTGTCTTGTGAGGTAGCTAGGTCGATCCAAGGCATTAAAGTCACGACCAGTGACTTTTGCAATGCCAAATTGGCATGCTACCCTGAGGATGAAAGCTCCAAATCCCCAAAGCAAGCTGCCAATGGGCGCGGCCACAAAAGCGCCAAAGACGCTCCAATCGTTGGCGTAAAGACCCCCTTCGAGAATGATGAGGTTAGCGCCCCCTTTTGCGTTGCCAAAATATATCGTTCCAAAGATGAATACGGTCAATATTCCACCCAGTCCACCGACCACGACCTCGAACCCTCGCCACCAGTAGAATCGGTCACTAAGACCAAGGACTAGAACCGGGATCGAAGACGCAGAAAACAGATCAGATATCAGGAAAATCTGTAGAATACTGGGAGCCCTCAGTGCCAAAACGACAACGGGGAATATAAGTAAAACCACAGCCCCACGGATCCACCAGATATTGAGTTTGTTACGGACAAGATCGTTGGATGCTGTAGAGACCAGTGCGGACTGCAAACTATCAAATGCGGCAGTGCTAAGTGAAACAACCATCACAAGTACAATCCCCACAGTCCACGCTGGAAGTTTCTCCAACAGGTAGAAAAAAGCGACACTCCCGTCTTGTTCAATGTTGCTTGGATCAAGAGCGCCAGACCAGACAGCGATGAAGCCCGTGGAACCGACTAGTATCAAAATACAAAGTACAAGCACGGAGGCTATTGAGACGCCGATCCATAGATCTTTGTCGGTCTTGGAAGCGAATGCGCGAATCCAGAAGTTAGAAAGGAAAAAATCGTTGGTGAGGACTGCAATTGGAAGGATGTAAAGTAGCTGCCAACCCAACAAAGTTGGCTTCGTCAAACCAGAGGGCTCAATCAGACTAGTATCAATCTTTGTCTCAACTCCAATTGTAACAGTGGCGATAATGACTAGAGATAAATAAGCACACACGCGTGGCATCAGGTGGAAAACTGACTCAGGCCGATAACCATGGCACCTTGTATATTATCCGTTATGAATGAGATTTTGAATCCTCCCAGAGCTTTTTCCCAAGTCAGTGTGGAGGTCTACATTCAGAAGTGGTCTTACATGTATAAATAGTGGTGACAACGCATTCAACGATCACCATTGGAAGGCCATCCATTCCCGTCAACGCAGGAATGATTTGCTGCAAGGCCGAGAGTTCAGCTATCATGTACAGAAACATAGTAGCACATGTTAAAAAGCTGATATAAATGGCCGTGAATACACCGTAGCGTTGCCTCGTCCATTCTGTCAACACAAACCCATCTGGGCACTTCGCTCTGATGATTGGCCCAAGGTAGGCAAATACCAATAGTGGTGCAGCAGAGCTAATAGCGTACACAATAACGCCTTGCACGCCAGTGATTGTTGCAAGTTGAGGGTAAGAAAATAAGATTCCGGATCCGAGTGCTGCAGAGGGACGTGGTTCGGTTAGCGATCATACTCGGGGGGGAGGGGGGAGGGATCATCGAAGCGGCAGACACTTTCCCACGCAAGCATTAACTTGATCGAGTATCACGGTACAATCTCAGCTTCGTCTTGACAAACCGAAAAATCTCTCTCCGCAATAGCGTGAAAGTTGGGTTTTTAGTGTCTGTTTCGACTCGGCGCCCGTAGTGAAGCCGCGCTGGTTGTTTGGGGTTGGCATCTCGAGGACATCTCAACTGCGATAACCCGAAACAGCCAGCGGTATAGATGAACACGAACCTCTTCACAACACATTCTCTCACTTCTAGGACAAACATCCTACTGCTTTGCGCTTGATGGGTTAAGATGACATAGACTGCCGCTTTCTGGCTGATACATGGTTGACTGTTCGAGTACTAACCAGAGGCAATGAAGTTCAGAGCCAAGGGGATTGCTAAGTGCAACGGTTAGCGGAGAACAATTGAGGATGACATGGCTCCGCTTGGGTGAAAGTTCTGACCAGTCTGAGTTCTGTTACTCGCAAGAAAATCACTCTTGGGTCAACATTAGCTAAACCATGTCCTGCTCTGAGTATGGTTCACGGATAGCTAGATACCTTAGATTGGTGTCTCAAACGCCATGCGATGAAGCAGCCAAGAATGCTGTGGGATGTGGTTAGCGGGTGTGGATGATTGTAGTCTTCGTTTTGTTCGTGTGTTTTTTTCCACCGCAACGGCAACGCCCAATACGTACAGAAAAGCACCATAGGTAAGAAAGATGATGGCATTGCTTGCTTGAGTAGAGGGTTGACCCATGTTGAGAAAGGCTTCAAGATTCAAGCTTCAGGCTTCGGGCTTCAGGCTTCAGGCTTCAGGCTTCAGGCTTCAGATTTCGGATCAAGTGAGGGTACTGTACTGGTACTTAGTAGGTACGGGTATGGGTACAGCACGGTTGCGGTGGCAGGGCAGTAGTCGGTGGAAGCGATGTCAGAGCTGATGAAAGGGGGGACGAAGGGGGGACGAAGGGGGAGACTGAAGATTTGTACTTGAACTGATGGGATGGCGTCGTCAGTCACACATGGATCGCATGAGCAAGATTTTTACTGCACAGCAGTAGTAGCTTCCATTTTGATTGGGCGGGTTAGGGAGATACTTTGGAGCCAATCGTAGCCCTCAGCTAGCGGCACTACATCCAGTACTAGCACTCGAGTACTGTACGTACGTAAGTAAATTACTACCCTACGAGCCTTCCCGTGCCGTTTACCCACTATACCGTACCTACGCGATACCGAGTAGGTGAGTGGCGGCGAGAGCGGCTGGGCGTTCCTGTAGCGGCCTTGAAATCAAGGTGAAGAGACCCGCCGTAACTCCGCTCCGTACCTCCGAGCATCCCTACACCTACATCCTCCGCGCTTCGGTCCCGACATCCGAATCTCACGGCTTGTGCCAAGCCATGTGCCCCTCCATTTGACCCCACCAGACCCCTCCATGCGTGGTGCTGAATTTATTTCAACTACTCTACTCGGTGGCTACGGGCTACTCGCTACCACAACACAAAAATCGAATATTGATACTGCCATTGCCCACACTTCATCTACATCACCGGCTACCTCGTCAAGTAGCCATCGCCATCCATCATGGATGTCATCACCTCCTTCTCAATCGACTCTCTACCAAAAGTCGCAACTGGCAAGGTTCGCGAACTCTACAATGTCGACGACAAAACACTTCTTTTTGTCGCATCCGACAGGATCTCCGCATACGATGTGATTATGGAGAATGTAAGAAAAGCCACCCTTGGATTTAAAGCTACCTCCTCCACTTCTTCGAGTTTGTCAATTGTCTACCAGCTTAGCTGACTTATTTTTACCAGGGAATTCCCGCGAAGGGTGCCCTTTTGAACCTCCTCTCGGCTCACTGGTTCCACGTCCTCCCTACTCTTGTCCCAGGTCTTCGAACACATTTCCTGACCCTCTCCCTTCCCTCTATGATACCGGACTCCCAAACCGTCATACTTCGTAATCGCTCAATGCAAGTCCGCCGTCTAAAGATATTTCCCATTGAAGCCATTGTTCGTGGTTACATCACAGGCTCGGCATGGAAGGAATACCAGCGCTCGGGCACCGTTCATACTATTCCAATGGTTCCTGGGCTACGAGAATCAGAACCCTTTCCAGGAGGTGCTCTTTATACGCCAAGTACAAAAGCAGAAGCCGGACAGAATGATGAAAACATTTCCCCAGCTGAAGCAGCAAAGATCGTTGGTACCAAGTATGCCGAGAAGATTGAAAAGCTTGCCATTGCTCTTTACAGTGCGGCCCGAGAGTATGCAAAGGAGCGCGGTATTATCATCGCAGACACCAAGTTTGAATTTGGGCTCGATGAGGAAGCGGATGAGATTGTCCTAGTGGATGAGGTATTGACCCCCGATTCGAGTCGTTTTTGGCCCGCAGACAAATATGGAATTGGAAGGGAGCAAGAGAGCTTCGACAAACAATACTTGCGGGATTGGTTGGTTAAAGAAGGCTTGAAGGGAAAGCAAAGTGTCGTTATGCCCGACGAGGTTGTGAAAAATACAGCCGGGAAGTATCGAGAGGCTTTTGAGAGATTGACTGGGAAGAATTGCGATGATGCTATTCATAACAGAATATAAAACGATATCGTAGTAGAAAAATGTACTAAGTATTATCTATAAAACTTTGGTTCTTAATAATTATAAGCGACTCTCTAATCAAAAATCCAAAACCACTTCCGAGATATATTATGCAACTATTTCAATTATCTGAAATCTATCTACCTGATCTACGTACACGAGAGCAAGTATATGTAACTGTGAAGACCTCTATCCTATGTCTATCTTGTCCCACGGAGCAAGATTACATGGAGCTAGGGACCAGCTATCAGAAGTTGAAATAAAAGATCAAATGTAGACATTTACACGGATTTTCTGACATCGTGAAGATAGATGCTTTAACAAGAACAGAAAAACTTAGTACAGCCGGGGTATCAAAGAACCGCATCCAACAAAACATCTCGATGAAGTGCAACTGACATACAATTGAACAAGCCACATGTAAGTATGATACTCCACAAACACATAAACCAGGTTAGCGGCGCTCATCAGTTGTAGCATGACTGACAGAATTCGGTGTGGATGAACGCTCCTTTGGGCCTAGAGTCGTACTAGGACTGCCTGTCATGGCTGCAGGAGAGTAGTCGGATGAATACAAGGGCGCAATAGATGAGCCGTGTTGAGATGGTGCGTACATTCCGTAACTCGGTGCCGGGGCAATGCCACTAGCAGCGTAATTGTATGGGTAGCCGAACGAGTAGTAAGATTGTTGGTGACCCGGACTGCCAGATGTGCCTGACGACGATGCTTGAGTTGTGTAAGCTGGACTGCCGGCGAGGGAATATCCGAAAGGAGAAAACGTGGCACCATATCCGGAAGGGTATGCTGGAGCTGTAGATGGACTAGTGTAAAATTGGCCATTACCATCAGTGAACAGCGTACCGGTACTTTGAGTTCCGTAAAATGGACTGAATTGGGTGCCATATGGAGAGCCAAACTGGGCTGGTGATATCTGTGCCATCGCAGAAGCTGTTGAATTATTGCGATTTCGGTGAATAGGTGACTGAAACGAACCGGTGGAAGATTCACGGTTGTGCGAAGCACGACTCTTCTGAGCTGCACCAAAGGGGTCCTTTTGTGAGACTCGAAGGATCTTGCCACCGAAGCTGAAGCCATTCTGCCACTAATGAGAAACAAAATCTGGGAGTTCTTGGGGACAAACTCACCTTGCCAGGAATAGCGCGAGTAACAGAAATGGGGGAGGTAAACTTGACGAAGGCGAAGCAAAATTTCTCTTGGGCTGACGATAGTTAGCATGGATCCGGACATAAAAGAAAGATACACATACCCGAAAATTTTGATTGTGCTTCACGAAGCATGATGTTTTCAATGGCACCATAATGCTCAAAGAGTTGTGTGACTTGTGCTTCGGTTGTGCCGACCGGAAGATTTCCAATGAAAATAGAGCATCTGTCATTTTCATAGTTTTCGAGGTAGGCACGATCCGCGGAACTTGCAGGACTCTTCTGCGGCTTGGTTGGTGAGGCTATACCGGCAATAGCATGGATCTTGTACAAGTCATGGTTTCGAAATGCCTATTGTCAAGATTGTAAGTACAATGGATCCGGAAGGGGGCTCTTTAAAACTCACAGCAAATGCAGCTTGACCTTCATCGTACATTTCAAACTCGACAATCACACCCTCGTTGAAGTTTAGAGAGCTGCGCTCAACATTTGAGGCCGTGTAGCACACAGTGATAGCGCCGAAGCCTTCAAGAAGTTCTCGGACCTCTTTGGGGGAGACTGCGGTACCATATTTGCGCTCGACATAAAACAAGCCTTCGAAGCCTTGAGCAATGCGTTCTGGGGTGCTGAATGGTGAAGACTCACGATGTGCTTTTGCCTTCTCGCACCTACAAGGACGACCCTTGATGAGGCTTCCTCGACCTTCCCGAATGGCGCGCTCTGCATCTTCTGGGTTCTTTGGGTCTCGGTTAGCTTTTGATCCCACAAATCAGGGGCACATCACTTACGGTGTACTGGCAAAATGCGAAGGGCATGTGCTTGGCGTCACGTCGAATCTTGACATAGACTGGCCCAAATTCGCGGAAGACTTGTGTGACAGCAACCTGTAGGCTTTCCTCGCTTTCGGATTGAAGAAGACTGGAAATCATTAGTGAGGCGTAATTGAAGAAGAGACGAGAATGCTTACTTTGCCACGAAAACACAGCACGATGGGGGAAAGACAGATTGAGCATTTTCAGTATTGATCGTACCATATGCAGCGCACTCGCTTCCAGGGCTCTCCGAAACATACTCCTGGATAACCAATGAGCTCTTGGGTCCTGGAGACTTGTTACCGCGCTTGGTGCTTCTCTCGACCTTGTCACGGGTTGGGGAAGAGATTTCAGCATCAGAGTCGGAGTTTGAAGCAGTTCGCCAGTCCTCCTTGGCAGCGCCATGCTTAGTACGGGGGCCAGTTGGGGTGCGTTGGTTAGATTCTGCGGCCTGAGAACCAACACGACGAGTTGGCGATGAGAATGGATCATCATTTAAAGCTTGATTGCCTTTCAGAACGAAAGGTGGGCGGTAGCTTTGCCTGTTAGCTTGTCATTCCATGGGCGAGGGGATTAAAAAAAGGAATTCTCACCGATCAGAACTTGGCGAATAGCCCTTAGACTTGGTCTTGCTGGCAGAGTAACGACCCGAGGGTGTTGATTTGACTTCGACGGCCTCCTCATCATCCAAAGTGAGCTCTGCGAAGCCGGAGATTGGGACACCACCTGTAAAGAGTAAGTTGGGGGAACGAGGGAGGTCTGTTAGATGGGAAGTTGAGAGGCCATAGGCAGACGACGTGTAAAGAAAGAAACGCCAGAGGACGTCGATAGCAATCGAATGTTTCCATCGAGTCTAAGAGAAACGCGTCCCCGACGCGTCATAGGGAAAAGAAAAGGTGCCGGAAGCGAAGGTGAACGCGGAAGGGGAAGAGGTGGCATGATGAGTTATGAATGAGAAGCAGGATGGAGTATTTGGGAACGCGATTTGGGTCAAAGCACGCTCCAAGTTGGGAGGTATGCAGGCAGAAAAGGAAATCAAGAGGAAGATGCATCGCATCATACGTACCAGATTCAGTTGCGGAAGCCTGGGAGGCAACCTCGTCGTTGGCAACGCTCATTGCGGCAGAAGCTCTAGCAGACATGGCGTAGAGTAGTCGTCTCGCGGCGTTGGTACGGCGTGGGACGGGGGAGGATGGCGTGGGTAGAATGGGACGTGGGGATTGATGGTAGAGGAGGTGGGGAGAGGAAGAGAGAGAAATGGAGGTAGTGGTAGGGTGGGTAGAGAGGGTAGAGTAGGTAGAATGGGTAGAGAGCCTCAAAAAGACCAGGAAAACGTGTTGTGTCGTGTAGAGATGACGACGAAGAAGAAGAAGACCAATGTATGGAGACAGGTTGGGTATCGACGTATCTTTTCTTGGATCTTCGACGACCACGTAGGTTACACTGACGGCACGAGTTGTCTGTTTTCGAGGGAACGGGCTTGAGGTGACAGCGGCGTTGCGGGATGGGGGGTTGGGATGGAAGGAGGAGGAAGAAGAGAGAGGAAGGAGCGACAGAGAGGGAGGCCACCCGCCCCCTTTGTTACTACCACCCACCACCCCGCCACGCAGAATTCGGAAAACGCGCTAACAGCACGCGTAGAAATAGGCATAGGTAGCCACAGATAGTCTCTGGGCTGAGGAGATGTACCGAAGCAAAGATACCTACCTCCCCAGAAGGTTGCAGATTCTCTGAGGCCTGCGTGTCGGCATACATATGCATATCTTTCTTTCTTTCCAATCGATCACTACCTATGTCTGGACCTTTGCCTTCGTCTCCGTCCTCATCTTTGCCCTTGCCATTTGGCCATGTCACCAACAACCCGGCTATATGCTTTATCAAAGTCATACCTACAGCCAGTAACTCTTGGAGCCTTTATCTTAATACATGAGCAGACAACTATCCCAAGCTTTGATATCCCAACTTGGAATCTCGCAAGTATACGGCGGTACATCCTTTCAATACAGGGATTTCTGACACTTGATCTTCTTTGCGGAATTTGCGGAAGAAAGTTCCTACAGCTGCAGGTTCAATACCCTTGCATCGAGCCAAAAAGACCTCTTATCATCTTTCGATGGTATTCCACCGCCCTAGCTATAACGGCGATTCTCTCTCCAGTCCTTTGGCGCATGCAGTAAGGACATCAAGCTGTTATAGCCGAAAGAATGTGGCCAGCGTTTCCAAGCACAAGCAAAAAATCTCGATGGACTTTTGTCTTCTCGAAACATGTAAATCATAAATAAACATAAATGTTCCAATAATGCATGAGTTATTTAGATACATATGTAGAAAGGGGTGGGATGTCACAGCGTAATTCTTCTCATCGTGAATGACAATGATTGGCAACAGCCAACGATACCTTGAGAACGCCTAGAGTGATTGGACATGAAGCATATGATTGAGGCATAGGGTCGAGTACTCGAGTTCTAGTACTCATTTAGACTTAGGTTATGAGCTGCCAGAGGAGTTGTAGATTCAGTCACTGCTCTGCAGCCACCTGCCCGTCTTGATCACCACTCGAGTAATTCTCGGATCATGATTTCTGATACTCGATTACTTGACGGACACAGGTGGGCAGATGTAGGCAGAGCAACGACTGAAGTGTACTGTACAACAACCATAGACTCCAGCGCCAAATTACCCCTCCATTGCATGGCGCATATTTATTGCATGTAGCTGGTATAGAACAGTCCTTTGGCACGCTACCAAGTTTTTAGTCGTTGCAGACGCTGTAGGATGCCTGTAGGGAGCAACTAGCATTAGATTTTCCCGATAACCAGTATTGGTGCCATGGAAGCCCTCGAACTGTGGAAGCCCCAAACCGCAAGCATCAATCCGGCTGCAATGAAGACGAAAAGAAACGCTGCTCAAGGAGACCACAATATTGAGAGCTGTCATCACGACGGAGTAATCAATGGACGAGTGGCATTTTTAATTGGGGCTGCCATGGGTTCATGTTGACGTTGCTCTAGTGACAGTGAAGCGTGGAAGAAAAAAGGATCATAGGTTGGTTGGACGTCGACCTCGGCACGTGCTCGGTCGACGTCGTTGAAATAAGGTTGGCGGCAGGTGGCGCTATGATCTTGGTGCAGGCAATGCTTGCACGAGGCTAAAGTTCACTCTTCTCCGTAAACCACACTGCTCAGTACTTGGAAAGTGCAGATATGGGTATCGGTACTCGTCCACCATACTTCTTTGGCATCTCAGAACGTTGGAATTACTTGATAAGACAATGAAGCTCACGCAAACCCTATTCCGAGGCTTTATTGGGCGCAGTGTCGATGAATTCAAGAGACAGGCTTTGTTCGGTACGTTTTCCCCAATTTCTGTGGATGCACCCACCACTGACGAAGGCATCTTGATACAGCATTGAGCGGCGAGGCCGTCAAGCGCGCCACCAAACCTTTTCCCCTCGCCACCTTCCATGAGCCAGAATCCATCCAGACGTGCAAAATCATGTCGGACAAGGACATTGGCGGGTTTTCAACCTCCCATTTTGATTACGTCCCTCCTGTGGACTCCGCCTCGGTGAAGCCCTCAGAAAACTTACATGGACATGCGAAATTCTACGGAAACATCTCACTTGAGCTGCCCAAGAACCGGCCAGATATCCAGCGTTCCGGTTATGCTGGCTGGAGAACGCATGACAGGAAAGCAACAATTTTCGGAAAGCCGCTCTGGAACGTGGATGTCTACGCATTCCTCGCACTGCGGATAAAGTCCGACGGACGGAAATACTTTGTAAATATCCAGACAGAATCGATAGTTCCCACGGATATCCACCAGCACAGGCTTTACGCTCGACGTCCGGGGGAGTGGGAGACGGTATTGATCAAATGGAGTGAGTTTGTACGCACCAACCATGGCGTAGTAGTTGAGCCGCAAAGGGAAATAATGAAGCAGAAGGTCAGGACCATCGGCATAGCGCTCATTGACCGGGTACCAGGCAAGTTTGAGCTGTGCGTCGAGAGGGTTTGGGCGACCAATTTCTTGAGGGAAGAGGATTTGAAGGAGGACGGACGGATCGAAGAAGGGAGCTTGAAGGACAAGCACGGGGAGAAGATCAAATGGAGCAAGTGAGAAGAGGGTTGGCACCGAGTATTGTACCTAGAATTCGACCAGAATAATTCTTGCCCGACCAATTTTTATATTGCTTTCTCCATGCAGCTCTGTCGGCTCTTCTGATATCATAAATCTTTCAGAGCCGGCACCGGTGACCGCTTAGCGGCCCGAGTCCCGCCGACCTCGGGATTATTTCACGGCGCGTCACACCTGCGTCAAACCACCACCGTAACTGCCGTATCTAGGTAACTACCCAACTACCGCCTCGACTAACCTAGGCTCGCCAGGTACCGATATCTTACAACTTGTGCAAAGCGGCATTGGTCCGACAACCACTGCGATTTGATGTATGAGCATGGAGATACGACCGCAACCCTCTCACATCTGAGACGAAAAGTACTCTGGCGAGAATGACTCGCTTCCTGACTCCCTCCAAAATTGGTCTGCTGGCCTTGATAGAACTCTACACCCAAGATGTGGTCCCAACGGCATCCATAATCCCTATCCTCTCTTTTGTTCTCAACCAGCTTCTCCCCTCAACCGCCAAAACCAGTCGGCCTCAGCTCTCGGCCTCACAACCCTCTATGCCCTTCATTCTCACTTTGGAGACGTACGAAACCTTGCTCTCCGCCTACCCAGCCGCCTCGGGGTTTCCGGGTCGGACCTTGTGGGACCAATTCCTCCATAAGCTGTGGAAAATTAATAGTCTCAACGCGCTACATGATTTCTTCGAAAAGCGAACGAATTTGTTGGCGCAGACGAACGAAGAAAACAAACGAGATGGCGAAATGGGCATACCTCCACCCGATGGAAATATGATATTCCTCTCGCGGACTTCTCCCTTCGGCAGCTTCGTCCGCAGATCCAAGGTTGAATTCGAACGACTCCGATTTAGCGATGCGCTAACATTGTGGATAACATTCTGCAAATGGCGCCAAGGAACACAAAGGTACTATTCAAGGAAGGTTGGTCAATTGGGAAGGTGGGCAGGCGACAAAGCACTCGAGGATGGAGAGAGGGTTTGGGGAGTCGACGCAACCGAGATGTTAGAGACAGTTGCGTATGGTATTGATATGACTAGCCACCAAGAAGGCTGCGTGAGTACTGATGACGTAGAAAAGCTACTTGAATTTCAGGTTGAACAAATGCAAAGTAAGCATCACTTTCGTCCACTGCTCCGAATACGTGGTTGCTAACTCGCCGCCCGTATCAGAATTTGGCAACAGAATTCCTTTTGATATCAAGGAGAGCTTTAGAAAAGTTCTTGAAGACAGCATTATGGTTCCAAGCCTGTCACATTATCTGAAGTGCGTACCAAGTCACGTTCTTGTGGTGGACATCATTGACGTAAATGCAGTTTTCTAGATGCTTGGAGAGCCGGCGACTATCCCACATCTTTTGACACCCTTCATCGATATTTCGATTATACCATGCAGAATCGAGACCGCTTATTCTATCAATATGCGCTTATGAATCTCGCAGTTCTGCAGGCCGATTTTGGTTGCTTCGATGAGGCTGTTGCTGCAATGCTGGAGACAGTGTCAACTGCAAGAGAAAACAAGGATATGGCATGTCTCAATTTCGCTTTGAATTGGCTGTATCATTTTGGAAAAGCTCATCCGAAAACGATACGTGGCTCCGAATCATCCAATATGCTCGGGGTCGAAAGAGAAGGCCTCGCATTTCTTCGCATCAAAGCTAAAGAGACAGGCATGTGGACACTGTGGAGCTCCTCTTTGTTGAGTGAGGCGAAATTGGGAATGTCAAGTGGAGAAAGCATTGCGACATCGTTCGAGAACATTTTAAAGAGCTCATTACTCATTGTGGAAAAAAACATGAAGAGCATGATGGGACCTCAGATGGCTATGAACTCTTCATTATGGGGTCGATTGGGGGTAGCCAATCTATCAAGACAGTACTGCGAAATATTCTTGAGCTGCCACGCACGTTATGCACTCTTTGATGACTCGCTAAGGTTTACGTGCCGCATAGCACACCTTTTGACGGAGAAGGGGCGTTACAATGACGCTATGGAAAAGCTAGATAGTTTGGATGAAAATTGCTTGAGATCGTGGAAAGCTAACCAATACTGGTTAGAATATCGTGGGATTCTTCGTCTCAAGTCGGACCTCCACAGGAACAATTTAGATGGAGCAGAGCAACTGCTTTCGCAGCTATTGCAGTTCAACGGATCCGAATCCGATCCAGATCTTGGTTTCGAGATCAATAGCCTCCATATTGATTACTTGATCCGACGCACTGATTTCTCAAACGCGCTGGCTAAGGTTGAGCAAATGGCGTTAGCGATGAAAGAGGCTGGGGATGATATAAACTTGCGGGTTAAACTTCTCTGTGTCAAAGCATCACTGCATGCAAATTCTGGGCGCCCCGAGAAGGGATTTTCGGTAGCAATTCGCGCAGCGAGCATAGCTTGGAGAACCCGACTCATCCCTGCCCTCTGGGCTGCTATGGGGGCAATCGCAAACATTTTGAACTCCCTCACGGAGTACCGAGCGGCCCGCTCAATTCTCGTTGCTATAATACCACGAGCACTGGAATGTGAGAATTGCACATTAAACGCTCAACTATACTCATTTTTAGTCGATTCGCACATGGGTATGGCTGGTAAAGCAGAGGGTGCTAGTCTGGTGAGAAAACACAACCTTACCATGGCGCTAGAATACCTCGACAGGGCCTTTAATGAATACTCTGCCGTGACCGACATCCGTGGACAGAGCGAAATAATGGCAAAAAAGGCGACAATCATGAGAGTAGTAGGAGAGAAGGTGCTAGCTAACGATTACGCAAGTGCTTACTTGGACTTGAAAACGGAGGCGGCGGGGGAACGAAGATAGTTGTAAAAGTAATTCTATGATACCCTCAATGTACAAACAATGTACTCTCCATATCAGCTAGATAGGAGTGTTCCACTCTTTCCTGAACACTGTGTTATGTGAGACTCCAGTCAAGTAGGCCGGCTTTGAGTTCATAATGAAACTGTGAAGTATGAGAATGTGCATCACGCAAAAGTCATTCAAGCTCTGATATGGATAGGATTCGAAAGAAAAATGTACAGTAATCCGAATCTACCGACGTCCCCTAATCCCAACGCGTATCTAAACGGCCCCAAATGATACACTGATCCATCTCACTCGTCCTTCTTATGGTAGTTGACCTTATCGTTCCAGCTGTGATACGTTAGCTTAACCTTGAATATGTTGCCATTGCCCAATCTCCCAAGTAGTGACGGCACATGTCGGATCTTTCTTCATGGAAATGTGCTTACAAGAGAGTCTATTCACGAATTAGTGAGTTTTTGGTTTTGATCTCGATGTTTGAAAGCTAGCGACTCACCTTGTCTCCGTCACCCCAGAAAAAGTTCTTGATTCTCATGTTTTGGTAGGGGTATTCTGGTCGTTCTTCCAAAGGTGGCATATGCGCCCAGTGGGCCCAATGTTCATTCCATAGCACATAGGCATTGGCACTTGCGATAATCAGGCAAGGAATTGTTGCACTGTATGCCAGTCAGTCCCGGTCCTAGCTTTTCCAAACACAGGGGTTTGTGATGTTACTAGATGGAGAGTTTGCGCCATAGATCTGCCAGCACGTCAGCCTTTGATTTTCGAATTTCTGTTATCATTCGCAGAGCTGCATACCAGACGTAGCAGCAGCATGGTCCTTGACGGCCTTTCTTTCGCGGTTGAAAGCATTGTCCTCGGCGCCGTGAAGACCGGAGTTCTCAGCGCTTGCAAAGCGACGTTGAAAGGGCTTGCGGACAGCGGGCGAGCGAAGGTTTGCAGCGAAGCGTTGGGTGCTGCGGAGCATGGTGCGTTGGGGAAACATCGTATTGATGGTGTGGTTCAATTGAGGATCTGCAGTGATGGTGATGTCGTACCTACGTTCTGGATGGGAGTCCCGATTGCCAAGCCAGCGGTGCTGATGTAATACACCCTGTGACAGGAACGCCAGACTGATCATGTGACCATTATTGAAGGGAAGGGGCGATCCATCACCCAAGCCAGGTTCAGAGGCTCCCAGGTTGATGCGAATGGAATCGAGGCTCTCTATGTTCCCGTCACTGACCAAGCGCGTGCCGGTCGTAGAGAGAATTAAGTAGGGTCGAGTGGTTCCCGCCGCTTGGCCTGGTCACCTGGTCACCTCCTCCTGTTGAGGTTCCTGTCCAGCTGGAGTCTATCACATTGGTACACCACGAGTGCGTGGTATTTGCGTGGCGATCGAAGTCAGTGTCACTTTCAGTATGGCTACGGCCATAGAGAATGCGCAGTCGCAGTGTGAACCGCGGACGTCGGGTGGTCTCCGCATCACAACTTGGAACGGTGAGTTCAAGTCGTCCCCCGCCAACTCTGGTATGGAGTAGATTGCATTGCAGTGCTGATGGGTAATAGTGAACGGGATCAGGTATTTGTGTTCAATGTGGCTACATGGAGTCCCTCGCGCTGAATCGTCATCAGAAACCCCTTCTCATACCAACCATGGAGCCGAGAAAAGAAATTTGGGGTAAGTCCCATATCTATACCTACATCTATACCCATACCTGCATCTAAACCACCTCAAGTGCAGCCAAAGCTGAAGCTGGAGCCAAAGCTGGGCCCCGAGTTGTTGAAGGAGAAGTGCTAACTACTCCAGGCTATGTTTGATATTCTGGAAGCGGATATTGTGGTCATGCAAGAAACAAAGATTCAGCGTAAAGACCTCCGAGATGACATGGTCCTCGTTCCGGGATGGGATGTGTTTTTCAGTCTCCCCAAGCACAAAAAAGGTGAGGAAAGCTCAAGCTCACGCGTCTCCGTAACCTACTCAGTCTCGTATAGCAGCTCACGAACTCTCTAGGTTATTCCGGAGTGGCAATCTACACACGAAACTCGGCCTGTGCTCCTATTCGTGCTGAGGAAGGGATCACAGGAATCCTCACCCCTCCCAACTCCTCAACAAGTTTCTGTAGCCTCCCAGAAGACCAACAGGTTGGGGGCTATCCTACTGCTGCTCAGCTATCTAACTTCTCCCTTGATGCTGCCGCGCTTGATTCCGAAGGCCGCTGTGTTATCCTCGAATTCCCCGCGCTAGTGCTCATTGGTGTCTACTGCCCTGCCAATCGTGACGAGAGCCGGGAAGAGTTCCGCATTGGCTTCCTGAATGCCCTCGATGCTCGGGTTAGGAATCTTGTGGCAATGGGCAAGCGAGTCTTCTTGACGGGCGACTTGAACATTATCCGCGAGAAGATGGATACTGCATATGGGGAAGAGCAACTGAAAAAACACGGCATGACAGGCGAAGAATACTTGTCAACCCCAGCAATGCGTATGTTAAACCAGCTGCTTGTCGGCGGTAGGGTAATCGGGCAGAAAGATGACGAGGAAGATCCGGCCATTATGTGGGACATTTGCCGAGCGTTCCACCCAAACCGTGAAGGGATGTTCACCTGTTGGGATACGAAAAAGAATGCTCGACCAGGAAATTTTGGTTCTCGGATTGACTATGTTCTCTGTAGCCTTGACTGCTATAATTGGTTCCGGGATTCTAATATTCAAGAGGGCTTGATGGGCTCGGATCATTGTCCGGTATATGCCGTTTTCAAAGAGAAGGTGGAGATTAACGGTTCCGAGGTTGACGTGAGAGATATTTTCAGCGCGGGTATGTTCACAGGAGGGATTCGGCAAAGGGAATGGTGTACCAAGGATCTACTGCCGCTCTCAGGGAGGCTGATACCAGAATTTGACCGTCGCCAGAGCATCCGTGACATGTTTGCCCAAAGATCACGCCAACCAAAAATAGGCAGCTGTTCATCAGAAATCGAAGCTTCGGGATTGCACAAAATACAAGAACCGCTTCAAGAGAGAAGCATCTTACCCTCCGTCAGTGACAACCTCGAAAAGCCAAACGATGTAGCCCCCAGACCACCGCAGACCCCAAAGGAAGTCAGTCTCGAAATAAGTCGGCCTAACCATCCACCCAAGCGGCCAACAGTGACCAACGGGATTTCGACGCCTCCCCAAAAACGTAACAAAATCGGAGAGCTTGCGAAAAGAACGATGCCAAGAGGAAAGGGGCAACCCGGAAAAACTCAAAGCAGCATCATAGGTTTCTTCAAAGTGGATTCTTTGAACGCAGTCGATCAAGACACCTCACAATTCTGTGATTCGAACCCTGAACCATCTGCCCCCAACGCAAGAGCGGCCGATGTCGTACAAATTACACGAAGTGAGCAAGATTATGTGATTGACTCTACCGCTAGCAAAGAAGGTTGGTCCAAAATATTGGGAAAACGGCAGCCGCCCCTCTGTGAACATGGAGAACCATGTATAAGTTACCTCACTAAGAAGGCAGGCCTGAATTGTGGCAGGTCTTTCTACATGTGCGCAAAACCCTTAGGTCCCTCTGGTCAGAAGGAGAAAAATACAGAATGGCGATGTGGAACTTTCATCTGGAGTAGTGATTGGATGGGCAACAGAAAATGATGAGAAGCTGAACAATGATGACGGCCATCGCACCAGTACTTCGTGTCTTTTCAGGTAAGACAATATTCCATCGCCCCGTTTGGAATTGCCTCACCATCCTCACCATCCTCACCATGAACACCATATTTGTAAATGTTCACTCCCATAGTCTTTCCAATCTCGGTTGAATTCCCCTCGGCAATAATGACTGGTCTAGCCTCAATGTCTACTTGCGGGTTACAGCATAAATGTTTAGGTCCTGTGCCTTGGTATCGCAGCTGCTAGTCACAAACAGAGCTATGAACATCGGAACTGGATCGCATGGTTCTAAGGTTATGGGGCAGTAAGATTTTGATAGCACACAATTGATGGCTCAGGACATAGAATTATCTACAATTACATTTCTTTCTGGTCAAATGGCTATTGATCTTCCGCTGTGTTGAAGGACGAAGGTGAACGGAGCCACAGAAAGGACGAATGTCATTTTGCGATTCCCCCTCATAAATGTTCCGGCGCCGCCCAATGTAAACAAGTCGGAAACAATTTTCTTTTTTTTCAAAAGCTTCATCACATCATCATATCTTCTCGGGCATACCAAGGTATTAAACTAGGGGAATCGGGAAGCTTGGTGTTTTAATACATTCATTGAATTTTATTACGGGTATCGTTGCCACTAGTACTAACTAACTCCTAGAACAAACCAATTAAACCGCCTTGTCGTGCTTGAGAAGAAGAACTCGAAATACAAATTTTGTGTCTGCCTTTTCGTCTCTTCAACTTGCGTCTTTATTTCCTCGAGCGTACGACGACAATGTGATGAATGCTTCTGACGCCTCTCAGGCCTGGGCGAGAAACCACGTCAGCAAATGATTATTGTATACAGCCCTCAAGAGACGAAAATGAAAAGCAGGTGGCATACAGAGCCGCTCAAGGACACCGCGATGATGAAATGTTGCCTCCTCTTGTAAAAACGAGAAAACATAACCGAGACCACTGGTAATGAGGAAAAAAACTTTATACCGTCAGCTTTGAGCCATTGTCAAGCTGCGATCCATCAAGGCCATGCCGATAAACCTAGGCCCCAATGAGGTGCAGAAGACAGAACAGCTGTGTGGACGTTGGCGATGCCGTTCATTATGTTTGCAACGAGCCTCGCAGGATTTCGAATCAGAAAAGGTAGTTGAACTCGTTATCAAAGCGCTCAAAGTCAAGGTTGAAGTTGAATTGCATATCATCGGCTGCCTTGCTCATATCCGCCATGATGTTTTCCATGTCATTTTGGTAGACTGGGTCGAGTGACAAGAGAGCGTCGATGTCATTGGCTCCTTGATCCAGATGAGCTGGTGCAGTCGATGAAAGCAATGTGACCTCGTTATCTTCTTCGTTTTGAGGAGCCGACGTAATTGGTGAGACCAAGTGGCCGTTGATTTGTACTTCAGTTGGAGCAGCTGGCATCGAGGAAACCATGGGACCGTCAATTCGTACTTCAGTGACCTTTCTGGCGCGTCTTCTGATCTGCGAGGATCTACGAGGGCGGACTCTGTAATTGGGGTAACGAAGGGCGTGCATGGCCTTTTCGTGGGCAGCCTTGCGATGCCAGAAGTTCTTGACTTGCATGCTTTCTTGCTTCCACATACCTGCGATGATGATTGCTTACATTTATCAGCCAAAGAAAACGGTAAGTGGGTTCTAGAACTTACAGATATCGCTGGTGTGTGCTCCCGGGTTTTCATCAGCAACCATGCGGTGTTTGGACTGGCGATAGAGAATCCAGGCGTTTGCGGGCTTCGGAATCTTGACAGCCTTGCCGGTGGCACTTGCAGTCTCATCAGATGCGTCATGACTGGCGTTGTTGGGAACAGTGGGCAATGAGCGCAAAACCTCTCGTTGGATTACTGAGACAGATGTCGGGTTGATGATGGGCATAGTGGTGATGGGCATTGCGGCTTGAAGCGGGCATTTCTCCTTGTAGTACACCATAAGGCTTCCTGATGTGGTTGCAAAGTCGTATTGATCTTTGATCGGACCCAAACGGTAATGCTTTGCTTCAGTGTCATAGTGAACATAGATCTCTTCATGTAGAAGTATGCTTGCAATGTTGTTAGCAACTGTTATGAGGTTCAGAACCAAAAGACTCACCTTAACTTGTCAGCGGTGGCTTGCAAACTCTTTCCCGAGCCCTCCATCGCGGCGACTATACCTTCCGTGAGGAAGAAGATGAATTTGCCTTGCTTGAGCAGTTGAGTATGGTGGGTCCAGAGCTGCAAGAATTGGGTTCGGTCTGCTTCTGGTACGACCAGCAGCAGCGCGCCCGACATGATGTTTTGGATGGGGTGCGCGGAATTCATTGAATTCATTGCGACGACTGCTTCCCGTGTATTGAAGAGTGAGCTTGAGCTTGCAGAAAAGTATGAGGTGTTTGGGTTCGAAGGAGGATTGCGGGGGCGCAGAGATTTGTGTTTCGATGAGTGTGGATTTTTTGGGCGTGAGGCAGGAGTTAAAAGTCAAGTCAAGACTCGAAAACTCGGAAATGAGGAGGCGGGAAAGCTAATTAGCGGCCCAGCCTTCCTGGTCAAATTCACCTTCGAGACTTGAGCCAGTGGTGGGTGAATGAAAGAGAACAATGGAATCGCATCGCTTGGTGGGGCCTTAGCGCACTTTTCCCGTGTCTACCTTTATCAACATCATAAGTTTCCACGGAAACGACTGATATCAAGATCCAAACAACCGCCTCTCTATCACATGAGTAATCCCAACCTCTTCAAATGTCTCAAACAGGAAAGAATAGGAGTAGAAAATGAGGATGTGATGTACTTTCCTCCAAGTGTGAAACCTGGAAAAGGAGCTGGGTCAAGTTGTAAAAATTCATGATCAACAAGGCTACAACAATACGTTTCCAGATCGACCCCCACGCCTTCCCAGAAAATGAAGCTTGTGGATATGGGAGTATTTTGTCTCGGTACTATGATACATCGCGATCGCTTTCCTGAGGCCTAAGCCATCAAGCCATCTCCCAAAGTGAGTGCTACTATTTACAGAAACCACGTAGTCGATGGTGTCGAATAGCGCGAA
This sequence comes from Hymenoscyphus fraxineus, assembly GCA_900184765.1. NCBI lineage: Eukaryota > Fungi > Ascomycota > Leotiomycetes > Helotiales > Helotiaceae > Hymenoscyphus > Hymenoscyphus fraxineus. The sequence continues at coordinate 3,747,708 of LT855407.1, forward strand.
GTAACTACGTTGATTCTCTCTTGTGCGGCTTGACAGTCCTACCTTTTCTTGCCCTTCATTCAAAACCAGAGCTGCGGTCAGAACTTCATATATAGATTTGGATCAGAGTACGCGCTCTACTTTTGTCAACTATGGGCGATAAAGGAGTCTCGGAAGCTTCAATAAAATCCTCAATCTTGTCCACTAGCGCCAGTCTGCTTTGCATTGATTTCTCACAGAATTCAAAATCAAAACATTATTTTCTGAGCTGCGAAATATTGCCTTGATCTACGATGATCTGCTGCGCAAACTTTCTACGCAGGCTCAAGCCATGAAGCAAACTTGAACGACTCAGAGAAGTAGATAGATATAAAAGCGAGAAATTTGTATAGAACCGCCAATGAATATCTGGTTGACTAAATCTGCTTAACCGTTGAATGGTTGGAGTGTCATGTACTAGAAGGTTCACAGGTTTGTGTTAAGTTAATCAATACGCCTATTATATGTACCTGAACATAACAATCGCAGTTGGGTACCACTACTACTTTATAAAACAACCTCTACTAAAATCACCTCTTTTCCTACTTAAGAACAATATATATTTATTATATAAGGTAAATATTCCTAATTTTACTATTCTTCTAAGCAAGTTTCGGGTAATTTTAGGAATAAAAAGTATACTTCGCGGTCTTACTTAACTTTCTTACCTTATAACTTTCAAACTTTAAATATCTAAATAAATCAAGTAAATAAACTCCAATATTTAGAGGGAGGTTTCGTAGTAAAAATAGTATAAAAAATAAACTTAAGAAATAAAAAGATAAACGAGCTACTCTCTTATAAGCTGCTTACGTAAGTATAAAGGGGACTTTTAAAGATTAAAAATATCTTGGAATTAATTATATCTAGGAATTACGATTATATATCTACTATATTTAATAGGAGTTCGTATTACTATCCCTTCTATATAACATAGGGGCCGAAAAAACGTATACTTCAAAGTAGAGTAAAAGTAACTACTTTGACTACATTTTCTCTATATAACTAATTTAGCTAACTAGGCTACGTTTCTAAGCATTTGAGCCTTAATATAACCTAGTTATTCTATCTACTCTTTATTTTCGGTATACGTTTTTCAAGCCCCTTTATTATATAGAAGGGATAGATATTATATATATTATATATAGGTATACTCAATTTCCAATTATGTCTATCTATATACAAGACGGGGTGGTTATAAAGGGAATAGGTTATACGTAGATTATCGGGTTGTCGTGTAAATAAGGTGCCTACTAATGTAGATAGGGGTAGCGACCTTTAGCACAGACTTTATCTCAGCCCTAGCCGATGGTCACATGACCGTTTCAACCCCGGACTTCCCCGACCCCTCCCCTCTAATAATACTAACAGCCTAACCTACTAAACGGCTATCTAGCGTCTAAGGAAAATGGGAATTATCTTAGTAATAGGCTCTTAGTTAGCTTCTAAAGAATGATTATATATAACTCTTATCTATATATAATAATTTATATTTATTATTATTTTAAATTATAATTAAACCTTTTTAATTAGTATATTTAATTTATTCTATAATATATTTATAGATTATAAGCTAATCTTAATATAAGCTTATAAATTAAAAGGTTTAATATATATATATATATTCTCTTATAGGAATACTAAAACTTTATATTATATTTATTATATTTATAATAAATACTATAAAGTACTTTTATATATTATAGATATATTTTACTTAAAAGTTCTTATTATATTAAGCTAATTAAGAGCTTTCTTTTAAGTTTATATAAAGGTTTAATCTAGTATTATTCTCTTACTTTAATAGTAATTTATTCCTTATTCTTTAAATTTCTAAAAGAAACTCTTTATTATTATAGTATTTAAGTAAATATACCCGGTAGTACGAACTACCTATTTAGGCTAGTTCTACCTATACTATTATAGTACTACTTCTATACCTTTAACTTAGTATATATAATATATTAGAAATAGTCTAATACTAAGGTTTAGCCTCTTTCTTTATTATACCTTATATTTAATAATAAGTTAAACTAATACTCTTATACTAAGATTAATAAAATTTAATAAAATAAAAATAAGCTTTAATATAACTATTTATAAAAGCGTTTATTATTTAATTTAAAGAAGTTTAAAAGACTATTTTCCTTTTTTAATATATAACTTTTATACTATTCTTTATTCTAATATAATAAAACCTTCTAAACCTAGGAGTCTTATAAATAATTCGCTTTATAAACTTTATTTTACTAGGCTTTAAAAGTAGTATAATTATAAAGTAAAACTAAAAAGGTTAGAAATTAATTTTAAATTAAAGAAAAGTACTTTTAGCTCTTATAAGCTTTTAATATAATAAGTAAGTGCTATATACTAGAGGGGGTTTACTTTCTTTTAGTATTACTAAGGTCTTAAAATTAGCCTAGAACTATACGTTAAAATAATTCTACGCGAGAGTATATAATTCTATTTGAAGTTTAGCTAGTATAATATAGGAGATAGGTATTATATAAAGTTAAGTATTCTTAATAGAATATTATTTTCATTTATTTTAAAAAAGACCTTACTACCTATAGAATATATGGTTTGCTATTTCTTAGCGACATGGTTGTAACTACGGAATATGGGAAGCTTAATACGTAGAGTGCTGATTTCGTCTTACCACTCAAAATGAATCCGGAAGGGAGAATGCCTTTGTACCTCCTTCAACGTTCCTAAGTGTTTGCGTTCTCCGATCGTTCAAGGGCTATGGATTTCTGTTAGCCCAATATCGTTCGACGGAAACGCAGTGGATTACTAACCATCAGGGGAGAAGTACTCGTCATGTAACCCTCCATTTTCGAGGAAATCATGTAGCTCTTGGGGATTTTCAATGCTAAAAGTGTCCCAGGCGCTATTGTTTGGTTGTGTAAATTGAGATTCAAAGTCGAAAATCCCTTCATTTGGGCGATAAAGGTCAAAGCTGTTGCTCCCCCACTCGTAATCCTCGCGCAGAGGGGTGACGCTGGCGGTCGATTCGAAATCAAACGAAAAAAGGCTTGCAGCAGCTAATGCTGGGATTTCTCTGGCGTTTTGGACATATTTCGTGGGGGGTACGGGAGTATTAAAACTGATAACGGGGGCCGTAGCGAGAAGTCCTTGCTGCGGTGTTGTGGTCGTGCTACTTCCCCCTTGTAATATTGGCCCTGCTATTTGAAAACTCGCCTGGGGTGTAATATATCCCCTGAATGCGCAGTAGTAGGTGACGTCCTTTTCGGTCATGGGAGTGTTCATAATGTGAGCGGAAAATGTATCGAAATCCGGACAAGAATGCTGATGCAAAGAGATCGAGCCATCCTCAGCGCGCCCGATTACCCAATTCATCTTTGTTAGGTACACATCAACACCAATGATCCCAATCTGCGGGTAGACTGTTTCCAAGAAGACTCCTATCGGTGCGTTTTCCTTTCCAACATGATCGCGGATGCTGGTGTAAGCGCGGGCCAATATAGACCATTTCGCACGAAATGGGTCCTCGTCCCAAAGCAGTTTGATGAGCGTTGATGAGTTTTTTTGCTGAAAGGCTGCGAAAATCCGTGAATAGAAGGCTACATACAGTCAGTATCTGACCATAGTTAGATATGTATACTTACCTCGAAAGGCCATGAAGGAATTTACTCCTCTCTTAAGGGGCTTAGGCGCCGTTGTAACGAATCGGTTTGTGTTGTCGAGCTGGCTTTGCAGAAGCCGAGATTGATGTTGTTGGAGAGTGGCGATCGTCCTACGAGCCTTTTTCCTAGGAATGTTATGAATGAGGTATTCTGAAGTCGACTCTGGAGTCTGTTCAAGGCGACGGGATGCAGTTGGCTCTTTTTGGCCAGGTATATGGCTGTCAAGAGAGAACATCAGCGCCATCTAAGATACTGCCGAGTTTGGCTTTGATGGGTTTTTGGTGAGTGTTGACAAAGACTGGTTGCTGGTTTTGCAGATAGATATGAAATCTCGCTTAATACTCTGGAGGCATGCCAACAAAGGAATCACTGAGTCAGTGGCGCTCATCCAAAACAGCATCACCCTTCAAGGGGTTGATTAGTCGTATGTTGCACAGTAGAAATAATTAATGGGGAAGAGATGAATGGGAGTGTTGAATGGAGAATAGTGACCGCCAATTCACATTCTGTCTCCTAAACAGCCCAGAGGGTTTTCTAACATGGACTTAGCACCCCGTTATTTTTCACACTAAGATTAACACCCGAAAGGTTTGTGCACGTCCTTTATCTACCAGAAAATCCCCAGCGGTCTAGGAGACATGTATTGCTGAGTGTGAAAAGTAGTATGACTAAGACAGAATTAGAACATCTTGTATGTTTTCACAACATAGACAGAAGAGGATGAAAAAGAGTTTTCATTGTAATAAACAAACTGATTGTATGCTACAAATTACCATGCTATTTCAGACTGACCAGGTACCATGTATAACCACCAACACCCGCTAAATGACTAGATCCTCAATGGTTTCTATGCTAATAATTCATCCTTGCCCAAGAAGGCGGCCATTGGATCATTAGCAGCTATTCTTTTTCTCCTGTACATCTCCATATCTCCCTCAGTAACACAGTCCTTCATCTCCTCTATTGTCCGCTTCTTGCTAGCCTGGGAACTGACCTCTTCCCTATCTGGATTATCAGCGGCATTTGGAGGCCACTCAATCTCCTTTGCGGGTGCTTCACCATTCAGAGCTCCACCAGATCGCATACGCGAAGCTTCTTCAAAAGCAGCCTTTCCTTCCTCACCAGTACAGTAACTATTTTTGACTAAGGAGTGACAGCACGCATAACCCCATTGGAAATTCGCCCACCAACTTCCCCATGTGAATGTGTGATTATTGATCAGTACATCCTCGGGGTATTTTGACTTGGCTTTGATTTTAGGAGCTCCTTTGATGGCGCCTGATTCATCATACTCGATGTATTTCTCGGATTCTAGGACAGCAGTTTCTCGGAGCTTGGCTGCGAGTGGATTGACATCTTCTCCGTATTTCTCGAAAAGCATCTTCTTGTGCGCCGCCTTTTTCGCTTCCGCTTCCAATTTTTCTTTCTTTCGATAATATTCTCCTGCTGTAGGATTAGCTTGAAGATGTTGTTTCGTATCACCAGCTTTTTCTTGCGACTCCCAAGCGTATTTTTGCGCCTTCTCGAATTCAGCGGCGTCTCCAGAGGCCCTCATGAAACCTTCTTCTGCTACCAGAGCGGCAGCTGTATCCGCCGTCGCACCACTATCTACCATAGACCGAGTTTTGGGATCGTATTTCGCAGAGTCCAAATCCAAGTTGAGGAGATACTTCGCCGTGTCCTCTCGAATGCGCAGCTGTTTTGCCGAAGTAGCCTGCTGTCTCCCCATGTCCGACTCCTCCGCATATTTCACACCATCCTCTCCCTCCTCATCCTCGTCCTCTTTAGTTGTCGCATGATGCGCAATTTTCTTCAACTCCTCCATCTGCGCAAACTCCTCAATCACATGCGTATACTCCTTCGCGTCATACCCGTTCCAGCGATCTCTCTTCGCGTCCCATCCCAAATCAACATCCTGTACCAGCTCGTCGGCTTGAATATCCTTCCCAGTCCACTTCGCGCCTTTGGCACGCGGCCGACTTAGACATTCTTTCGTCTTGTGCGTCATGGCACCGCAGTTTTCGCAGGCGCCTTTGCGGAACTTAGTCGCGGCTGGGCCGACTCTCTTGCCCCGATCGTACCATTTGGATTGGTCGGACTGCGCTTTCTGAAGACGTTGGTGTTCGAGGTAGTCGTTTTTGGAGGAGGAGTCTTCGTCGTCGTCGCCGATATAAAAGGGCTTCTTGGAGATGAAGGAGGGGATATATTCGTTAGCTTCCTTGTTGGCTGCTGAGGGTGCAGCAGGTTTACGGGGTTGGGCACCAGCTGGAGGCATCTTGTTTTGTGGTTGTATTTGCGGTTGCTGTAAAGTGGTGTCTTGGGGATTGAAGTGGCGTGGCACTGAAGGTGCTCTTACCTATAGGCCCAGGGTAGTTTAACCTCGGGTCGATCCCGTGACAACGTGAGATGAATCGCGCGTCAGGCGCATTCTCATTCTCTGATCATGATATCTCACACTCACTATGCCCATTTCCACCTCATCTCTTGCCCTTGCCCTTGCCTTGCACAGGTAGCATAATGACGCCAAACAAACCATGGATTCGTTCCGTGTACGCCTAAACTGCATCGATTTCTATCAAGCGCCCCCCACGCGACTTGATCCCCTTCTCCGGGCCAATGTCCAGCTCTCTCAGCTCCAGAAAGAGCCCAAGGTTCCGGTGATTCGGGTTTTTGGTGCGACTGAAACAGGCCAGAAAGTATGTGCGCATGTTCATGGCGCATTTCCGTACCTCTACATTGAGTACACCGGAAAACTGGTTCCAGATGAGGGTAAGGACATCAATAATCTATGCAGTCCCCCCTCGTATTATTAACACGACGCCAGTTGGAGCTTACATACACCGTCTTCATCTCTCCATCGACTATGCCCTTGCCGTCAGCTACAGGCGAAAGCCCCAGGATGAGAAGGCTAAATTTGTCGCTCGGATCACACTGGTCAAAGGCATTCCATTCTACGGTTTTCATGTTGGTTACCAGCATTATTTGAAAATCTACATGCTGAATCCCAAATTCATGACACGATTGGCAGACCTGCTGCGGCAGGGTGTTATTATGAAAAAGGTTTTCCAGCCATATGAAGCTCATCTTCAATATTTGCTGCAGTGGATGGCAGATTACAACCTGTATGGGTGTGGCTATATTGATTGCCGAAAAGTCACGTTTCGAAGTCCCATACCCCAATATGAAGATCTGAAAAATCCCTCTCATCTTTGGCATGATAGATCGATTCCAAATGACTTCATCACGCCGGAGCCCGAATTTCCAAGAGTCAGTCACTGCTCCATCGAGGTAGATATATGCCTTCAAGATATCATCAATAGACAAGAAATAAAGGCGCGCCCGCTTCATCACGATTTCATAGAACGGTTGAATCCTATAACTACTGGTGAAAAACTCGTTCACAGCATGGCTGGGCTTTGGAGAGAAGAAACTCGTCGGCGAAAAGCCAAAATGTCAAACGCAAGTCCAGGAAACAGTCCATTCCCACCGGAAGTAATGGTATCTATGTCCGCTGACCCGCGTAATTCTCAACCCGGAGGCTGGGTCCATGAAGAGGAATATCGAGAATTGATGGCTTCTCTTATCAAAGAGGAAAAAGACAAAAGTGATAGTATCAAAGTATCCTTTGACAATTTTGTAAAAGTGGCGCCTTTCAGCTCTTCCATTAAGTCGAGTCTAGAATCTGTCGAAGACCTATATCCAGAGAAATTGCGCCTGGCCTTGGGGTTGGCGCCTGTTGGGTACGACCGAGACGATAGGGAGGATCAGACAGAAGTCGACGAGAAGCGGATTTTGGATTTTGATGCTGATAACGATGATGACCTTCCTTACGATTCCGATGAAGAAGTTATGGCGGAGATCATCTCTTCTCAGAGGAAGAAAGGGGACCGGGTTGAAGGGACACATACAGAAGTGTTCGGGGAATTGGGAGAACAGAATCAAGATCTCAAGAAATCTGGCAAGTCAAACAAAAATTGCGAAGAGTCTAGTGGAGGACCATCTCATAGGAGCAGTAGCAATGGATGCCCAGCTGTCAACAACGCCCGGGATACTTTCGACGATTCATTATGTTCCTACCGCGACTTCAAGCGGCCTGGTTCGCCTACCCAAAAAGACGACCTTCCTACAAAGCGCGCAAAAATCTCGATCGGCTTTGCGGAGTCTCCTACAACGATATCATCGGACCTGGTTGACCGGGGTGCAAGCTTAAGGCTATCTCTAGCAGAGCAAAAGGAGGAGACAACAACAAGACTGTTACAAAAGATCTCGAAGCCTACCCCCCGTACGAAAACAGCCAAGCTTCCTACTGTGAACGGGATTGGCTTTAGGGCAGTTTCACTAAATACAGCATCAGCACACGAGCTTCCAAAGGGAGTTCAAGGCAATCAAAAGAGCACAGTTCTACCACTGAGTTTTCCTGTCGTAAAAGACCCCCTTGAGCCGACCACCATTTCGAGATTGAGTCAGAAGAGCGGATTTCAATTAAGCCAACAAGTTAAAGGAATGCCCTTTCCTATTGAAAGTGTCATGCCACCTGCCCAGAAAGAAACGTTACATCCCATGTCCGCTTCTCAGACAAAATCCATAGAGCAAATACGCCAGAGAAACACCGCTACACATCACATAAAAGCAAACTTTGAAGCACACTGTGGTACTTTTCTCATTATTGGAAACCCCCCTCCAGCTCGACAGTTTGTTGTATCAACGATACAGGAATTCGCATTACCTCAAGTCATCTATCAAGATGCATACTATAGCAACGAGCAGGATACCTCTGATCGCTTTAGAGAGTGGGCCGGAAGAGAGTTCAAGCTCGAAAGCTTGACAGTCCCATTTCTTCCACGATTTGACCCAACTGGAACATCCATTGCATATTTCGGGGATAGGCCACACATTGTCCCAGATCGTGTCAATGAAGAAAGAACCTATCAGCTGCAACGGCACAAGTGCTACCTACGAAGTTGGGCTATCGCTGAGCAACCGCCATCCTATCTAGAAGTTGTGGAGTGGGTTCGAGAACAAGAAGGTGCCACGCAGGTAGAAGCAGCGAAAAAGGTGTCTAAACGACAAGACGTTGCTAGTGCTCAAGCTGTGAGAAAGCTTTCTCAGATTGATGGCCCAACACAGAAAAACAAACATGGGTTCAAATTTACGCAAAAGAAAAAGACGACCAGAGTCAAGCATGAATCACAATATATGAGCACTATGAGTCTCGAGATACATGTCAACACACGAGGCAACCTAGTTCCAAATCCCGAGGAGGATCAGATCCAATGCATATTCTGGTGCCTTCAGTCTGAGGATCAAGATCTTGAGAATAATTGTGCCACTGAAAATTCATACCTGGGAATTGTAGCACTATCTGATGACGGAAACACATCCCAGAAGATCACCCGACAAAGTGGTATAGAAGTGGTGGCTGAGGATTCGGAGCTCGACCTTATGATACGAGTGGTTGAAATCGTACGAAGTCATGACCCAGATATCCTTACAGGCTATGAAGTCCATGGTGGATCCTGGGGATATATAATTGAAAGAGCCCGTTTGAAGTATGATTATAATCTCTGCGATGAGTTTTCGCGTACGATATCCCAATCCTTTGGAAGATTTGGGAAAGACAATGATAAATGGGGCTTCAATACTTCTTCGACGATTCGAATCACTGGAAGGCACGTGATCAATATATGGCGAGCTATGCGTGGAGAATTAAATCTACTTCAGTACACCATCGAAAATGTGGCATTTCACGTATTGCATCGTCGAATTCCTCATTACACTTGGGCTGACCTGACATCGTGGTACACCAATCAAAAGCCCGGAAATCTCGGGAAAATCATTAGCCATTACATCTCCAAAGTTCAGATTGATTTGGAAATCCTGGAGCAAAATGAGCTAATTGCAAGGAACTGTGAACAAGCTCGAGTCCTCGGAGTTGATTTTTTCTCTGTATTTTCTCGAGGATCTCAGTTCAAAGTGGAATCGCTAATGTTTCGAATCGCAAAACCTGAAAACTTCATGTTGGTATCTCCTAGTCGGAAGCAGGTCGGCAGTCAAAATGCTCTGGAATGCTTGCCTTTGGTTATGGAACCACAAAGTGCTTTTTATAATAGCCCTTTAATGGTTTTGGATTTTCAAAGCTTGTACCCAAGTGTTATGATTGCTTACAATTACTGTTACTCAACCTTTTTGGGACGAATAGTCAACTGGAGGGGAACGAGTAAAATGGGATTTACGGAGTACAAGAGGCAACAGCGTCTTTTAGAGCTTCTCAAGGATTATATCAATATCGCACCAAATGGTATGATGTACGTCAAACCTGAAATTCGTAAATCTCTTCTAGCGAAAATGCTGGGTGAGATCTTGGAAACCCGAGTGATGATCAAAAGCGGAATGCAAGCCGACAAAGATGACAAGACAGTTCAGCGGTTACTCAATAATAGACAACTTGCACTCAAACTTATAGCCAACGTCACTTATGGCTACACTTCTGCATCCTTCTCTGGTCGTATGCCTTGCTCTGAGATCGCGGATAGCATCGTCCAAACAGGCCGAGAGACCCTCGAGAGAGCTATTGCACTCATACATTCCGTTAAGCGCTGGGGGGCAGAGGTAGTCTACGGCGATACAGATAGTCTCTTCGTCTATCTAAAGGGCCGCACCAAAGACGAGGCCTTTGACATTGGAGAAGAAATAGCCAAGACAATAACAGACATGAACCCGCGACCTATCAAACTCAAATTCGAGAAAGTCTACCTTCCCTGTGTACTGCTCGCCAAAAAACGATACGTTGGATTCAAGTACGAGTACAGAAGTCAGAAAGAGCCCGACTTCGACGCAAAGGGCATAGAAACCGTGCGCCGAGATGGCACACCCGCAGAACAGAAGATTGAAGAAAAGGCCTTGAAAATTCTCTTCCGAACTGCAGATCTGAGTCAAGTAAAGTCTTACTTTCAGAAACAATGCGAGAAAATTATGAAAGGCTCAATCTCCATCCAAGACTTTTGTTTTGCGAAAGAAGTAAAACTGGGAACATACAGCGAAAAAGGACCTCCTCCCCCGGGAGCGCTCATCAGTACAAAACGAATGTTGGAAGATGCTCGGGCGGAACCTCAATATGGAGAACGGGTGCCATATGTGGTTGTTACCGGTGTTCCAGGAGCCCGTCTCATAGACCGCTGTGTTTCTCCGGAGGAGCTGCTGGAAAACGAGGGTGTGGAATTGGATGCTGAATATTACATTTCAAAAAACTTGATACCGCCGCTGGAGAGGATTTTCAATGTCGTGGGTGCAAACGTGAGGGGGTGGTATGATGAAATGCCTAAATTCCAACGGGTTAGGAGAATTGATCCGAGTGCTGTTCAATCTATTTCAAACCCCGCCAATGCCAACATAAATGCGCTGGCAGCAGCAAACAAAAAGACTCTGGAATCCTACTTAAAATACACATCCTGCATCGTCTGCAAATCACGCCTTCCTCTACCATCACCTATTCCGCTCACCAACAATAGACCTCTTCTACCAATTTGCCCAACATGCCTCCATCAAATGCCACACAGTCTTCTCACCCTCCGCACTCGACTTAACGCCCAAGAAAGAATGCACCAGGATCTGGAACAGATATGCAGGAATTGCGAGGGGATTAGTATGGCCGGTGATGAGATCAGGTGTCGGAGTTTCGACTGTCCTGTATTTTATACGAGAAGGAGATTAAGGTCGAAATTGGACGTTGAGAGACATGTTATCGAGCCAGTCTTAGAGGGGTTATATCTACAATTTGGAGAGAGAGAGAGAGACAGAGAGAGCGACAGAGAGAGAGAGTATTAAAAATTAAGATTGGCAAATCAGCTAGATATCGACCCTAAGCTAAGATTAAATATCAAGGTATACCTACATAAATACCTAGAATGCATTGCTTTTCACGTGACCTATTAGGTAGCGCGGGCGGGACCTCGGGATCAGCCTTATCTACAATACCTACCTACTCTCTTAGCCTTACTCTTAGCCTTTCCAGAAGCCCGCTCGTTATCGGCAGCGACATCGTCTTCCCTCCGTCGAGATCTCCATGCCATCTCAATTATGGGTCTGGCGGGCTTCCTTCTTATTTATGTCCTTGGAGGCATTACTTTACCCCCACTGCTTCTGGTTACAGTGCTCATGCACAGCTATTTTGCTCTTCCAGCCGTTCATCACACCAGCATTCCTGTCACCAATTCGGAGTCCATCACCCGCCCCGGGGACGATATCGATGCGATAAAAAATGCGCAAGAAAGCCTCGATAAAAAATGGTTGCCTCGAGATGGCCACGATTCCGATGTTGCAGCAGGCTATTTTGCGGTCTGCCGGGAGTACATTCCTGGGGGTGCTGGAGGTAAACCACCAGAGCGATCCACACCAGTAGGCTCGACAGCAGTGATTGCGCCGAGCCCTAGTGTTTACCAGAGCATCTACCGCAGCGTCTTCGAACGGAAGCAAAATAATAGCCCGTTGGATAAGAAGGGGAATGGTCGGCCCCCGAATAGAAGCGGCAATGTATTTTACGTCGTTCTACGGTACTTAGTCTCACAATGACACTTGGACTGGGAATAACACGCAGACCCAAAGCTAATGACATTCAGGCACGGCCACCTTATTCTTTTTGACGACGATGACCAAATTGAAGTCCGGCATGTGGTTTCACTAGCTCACCATAATGTGAGTATTTACTCAGGCGGAGACGAAACACCTGAGGGGGAGCTTTTTATTAAACGAAACGCCCTGTGCCTTTCTCGCAAAGTAGATGCAGGGGAACTTACGCCTGATGGCAAGGCTTCTAAACCGTTCTTTCTGTTTTCCGAAAACTGCTCAGAGAAAGAGGACTTTTACTTTGCGATGCTCAGAAATCAAGAGCGACGGCCGGACGCCTTGAACAACCCGCCGAAACCATTACAATACGAAGTGAAGGATATAATCAAGTTGGTTCAAAGACTGCATTCCTCCGAGGAACACCTACAAACAGGATGGCTCAACGCCATTGTCGGCAGAATATTTTTGGCTCTGTACAGAACTTCGGAGGTCGAGGATTATATAAGAGCCAAAATTACCAAGAAGATATCGCGAGTCAAAACGCCCTCATTCCTATCTCAGATTGCTTTGCGAAATATAAATCTCGGGGAGGCGGCACCAGTGTTGATCAATCCCCGTTTGAAAGAGCTCACGGTCGACGGAGAATTGATAGTTGAGGCGGATTGTCGATACTCAGGTAATTTCAGAATTGAGGTAGCGGCTGTCGCGCGAATTGAACTCGGCTCTCGATTTAAAGCCCGAGAAGTGAATTTGCTTCTTGCGGTGATGGTGAAAAGGGTGGAAGGCCATGTCATGCTGAGAATCAAGCCATCACCTTCCAATCGATTTTGGATAACTTTTGAAACAATGCCGAAGATTGATATGTCTGTGGAACCAATCGTCAGTTCAAGACAGATAACCTACACTTTGATTTTACGACAGATTGAAAACCGGATCAAGGAGGTTGTGGCTGAAAGTTTAGTCTATCCTAACTGGGATGATTCACCGTTTTACAATAGTGAAGGTAAATTGTGGAGGGGTGGCATATGGGCCGATGACAGAACGACCACACCTCATGACCCCGAAAGCTTAGTTACTCAGAATGGTAATGTGGAGGAAGTAGAAGTTCTGGAAACGACACAAAATGAGCCTGTCATGGCTTTACCACAAATGGAAAAAAGCCTGAGCATGCCACAGATTGATGCTTCCCCTCCACCCACAATTCAACAGCGGAAAGGCGCGAGAACAGCCATAAGTCTCACTAATATAAAGGCCAATAGCTCTTCAACTAGCGTCGAAACACAAGCTTCAACGCATGAGAAGCCTAGGGCTCTCCGATCCGGTTCTTTTGTGGGCACCTCATCACCAATAGTTGGTACCGATAGCGTAAATGCGGATGTGTTTAAACCCTCAACTCCGCCCGAGAAAAATCATGCTGCTACTGCAGTGGCGGCCATGTCGGCCCTCTCACAAGCAACTTCACCTGCCCAGGCCCCAGTAGGCTCACCACAAGCTTCACGCCTTGAAAAGGTTGTTCACCCTTCGTCAGAATCGCTTTATCAGCCTTCAGAGTCAGAACCGTTAAGCCAAATGACCTCCCAACCTCCTGAATCTATATCCGAGGTCAACGGCAGTACATATTCTCCTAGTTCAGCAAGCTCAATGCGATCAGAAGCCACTCGGGCAAAATCCTTTGGGTCTTTCCCATGGGATCGTCGCCATGAAGACTCGTCTGGGTCGTCAGCTAAATCAACCGAGACGAAACTACTTTCTCTTGCGGCCGTGACCAGTGCCGCTACTACAGCAAAAAATTGGGGATGGAGCGCTATTCAAAGGAAGGGTGACAATAAATTGGACGGCACTATGGAAGAGCCAGAAAAAGGAAGTCGTCCACTTGTTCTGGGTAGGGGACAACCTTTGCCGCCACCAGGAGTGCCGCTGCCGCATCCCGATAGAAAATCAAAAACTGCACCGATTCCCGTCCCTAAGCGCAAGACAATGCCACCGCCAGCGACGTCTCAAAGGAATCTGGGCATCAATCACCAATCGAACGAAAGTACTTCTCATACGCGGGCCAGCCCTGTTCCACCGCCGCCTCTTCCAAAAAGGCGCGGCCGAGAGAATCCAAAAGACTTGAAAGATACATCGGATAGCTTGCTTGTTGTTACTGCGCCAATCGGAGATATGGGGGACTCGGCACCAACAACTCCAATAGCAGACAACACAGCTTCCTACAAGCAACCGTGGGTTGAAGATGGCTTCGAAGAGGATCAAGAACCTGCGGCAGCTGCCTGTGCTAGTACGGGACAAGCACCTCCTCGCTTACCCAGACGCAGAAATCCACATAGAGTTATTTCTAGTAGCCCTGAAGAGGACAGCCATCAACTCCCTTCTTGGATGGCAGCCCAGGAAGAGGAGGCCAGGGCGAAGAGCACTTTTGTTGGCGATGATGGGGGAGTATAAATGGGCGTTGGGGCGCATCGAGTTCGGAAAGGATTCGATCAATATAGAGCTCCACAGGCGCATGAAACCAGGAGTTTGGGAATGCATAGTATCTGGTTATCCTTCTCCAAATTATTGGGGCCGCGAGGGGTTTCAGGCGTTAGGGAAGTGAATTGGTATGAATCGGTACTTATCATTATGGTAGATAGAGCAAGTATACTGGGTGGAGTTTCTGGAAATTGAGCACACTGGAATGGGATGTTGCTTGGATAATTGCTGGATACCAGGAGTTCTGAAGCAATACGAGTACTCGTAGAAACTCGGAAAATGGACTGGTGGGTCCACTTACATGCTGGTCAATGTACAATACTCATGTGTTCACTTAATTTGATTTGATTAAGTGCACTTGCCTTGTGATATATTTGGATTGCAAACATAGTCCTTCCTTGGGACTGTTAAATGGGAAATTTTCTACGTAGTCCATCCTAGACATTACATTAATTCACTACCAGATGGGCTTAACCACCATACCATGACTGGTATTCTCAACTTACGCCTGCAGGGTCGTAAATTCTGCGCCACATTACGCAGCTCCCTAGCTGAGCCGCGAGACCGGGGTCACAAAGCCTTGGCAAACTCCACCTCATAGACACCCATCTGCATCAGCATCGACATCATACCATCCATCTTCTGTACACTACGTGCTTGAGGACTTACTCCCTACCTACCAGTCTGTCGTGGGCTTGTCTTCAACTGGTCCCCCTCTATTCTTTGTTCAGCTATTTTGCAGAACGCTCTTTTCTCATCTGCGTATTGGTATTTACGGCCTTCGTTGCTGCGCGTTAAGCGCTTCTCAAGATGTCTTCTCTGCAGTATGCTCCGACAACGAGAAATGTGAACCAATCCAAGTCAGTCTCAAAATTTTCTCTGCTGCTGAGCAGTATCATTTGTACACCTGCTGATCTATGTGCGATGCAGGTCCGACGGTGAGCTTGCCATCAACATCCGCAAAGCAACAAGTATCGAGGAAACCGCACCCAAGCGCAAACATGTTCGGAGTTGTATTGTCTACACATGGGATCACAAATCCTCGGGCTCCTTCTGGGCAGGCATGAAAGTGTTAGTTCTCCAAATTCGCTGTTATGTTCTGGATACACATCATCCCAAAGGCTACACGCTGGTTCTAGCAAATCTCCTATTCGTGGAATTGGACTTTGCGGCTTTGTTGCTAGTTTACCCCAAAAGAACAACATACTAATTTCAAAAATCGATAGGCAGCCTATACTTGCAGATGAAGTCCAGACGTTCAAGGCGTTAATCACAGTTCACAAGGTTCTACAAGAAGGCCATCCCTCAACTTTGCGGGAAGCCATGGCAAATCGGAACTGGATTGATAGTCTGAACAGAGGCATGTCTGGAGAGGGCTTGCGTGGCTATGGTCCCTTGATCAGAGAATACGTGAACTTTCTCCTTGCGAAGCTGTCATTTCACAGCCAACATCCTGACTTCAATGGCACTTTTGAGTATGAAGAATATATCAGTCTGAAAGGAATAAATGACCCTAATGAGGGCTATGAAACCATTTCAGACTTGATGCAACTTCAAGATCGAATAGAGCAATTCCAGAAATTAATATTTTCCCATTTTCGGGGTGGTGGAAACAATGAGTGCAGGATATCAGCACTCGTCCCGTTGGTACAAGAAAGCTACGGTATTTACAAGTTCATCACTAGCATGTTGCGTGCTATGCATACAAGTAAGTCCATTATCTTTTTAATACCGTAAGGCCTCTTTCATTCTGACAACATATAGCCACTGGTGATGACGACGCTCTGGAGCCGTTGAGGAGTAGATACGATGCACAACATTATCGCCTTGTAAAGTTTTATTATGAATGTTCCAATCTCCGTTACTTGACGAGTCTTATTACTGTTCCCAAACTTCCTCAAGACCCTCCAAACCTTCTCTCTGAAGACGAATCCGCCCCTCGATTACCACAGCGACCTAAGCAGGAGATTGAGCGACAAATAACACCTCCACCTGCTCCGAAGATAGAGGAGCCTGACGACATCGGAGAATTTTGGAAGAACGAGCAAGCTCGTCAAAATCGAGAATATGAGGAGCAACAGAGGGTTCTTGAGGAACGCCAAGCCCAGCAAATTTACGCTCAGCAACAGGCAGCACTCCAGGCACAGCGTGATTTTGAAGAGCAACAGCGCCAACTGGCAGAGCAACAACGTCGGGAGCATGAGGCGCTGCTAGCACAACAATACCAACAACAGACGCAAGGAAAGTTTGCCCAGCTGGAGCAGGAGAACCTTGCCGCACGTGCCCAGTATGCTCAAGATCAGCTCATGTTGCAACAGTATGACCAGAAGATCAAAGCCCTGGAGAACGAGCTTTCGCAATTGCAGAACAATTACGGGCAACAACTAGGAAGTAAAGATGATCAAATTCGATCACTTCAGGAGCAAGTGAATACGTGGCGAACAAAATACGAAGCTCTCGCAAAACTGTACTCCCAGCTTCGCCATGAGCACTTGGATCTTCTGCAAAAGTTTAAGGGTGTACAACTCAAGGCCGCCTCTGCCCAGGAAGCCATTGACAAGCGGGAAAAGCTGGAGCGGGAGATCAAGACCAAGAATCTAGAGTTAGCTGACATGATTCGGGAGAGAGACAGAGCTCTACACGACAAGGACCGCCTTACTGGTGGCAACCGTGAGGAAATTGACAAATTGAAGCGAGAATTGAGAATGGCTCTTGATAGAGCGGATAATCTGGAGCGGAGCAAGGGCAATGAACTCTCTTCCATGCTCTCCAAATACAACCGCGAGATGTCAGATCTTGAGGAGGCACTTCGGAAAAAGTCTCGGGCACTTGACGAGATTCATGCAAAATACAGCGAGGGCGGCTCAGATGCCGAGCGTCTGTTGAGCGAGAAGGAAGCCGAATTGGAGGTTTACAAACAAGGCTGGGAGGAATCGTTGCTGAAGCTTAACGAGTTGGAGATGTCAAAGGGCGCAACCGACCAGGCTTTAGATGGTGAGATCGATGCCATGCTCTTGTCCAACATTGATAAGATCAATGATATTATCGACTCCGTTCTACAAAGTGGAGTCCAGCGAGTCGATGATGCTTTGTATGAACTGGACTCCTCGATGCAAGCGGGTAATCAGAATGCGACACCTTCATATGTCCTATCGCAGATTGAAAAGGCATCCACAACTACCACTGAATTCGCAACAGCATTCAACAATTTTATCGCTGATGGCCCAAGCAGTAGCCATGCTGAGATTATACGCACCGTCAACGTCTTTTCTAGCTCCATATCAGATGTTCTTAGCAATACAAAAGGTCTTACGAGACTCGCTACAGACGATAAGAAGGCAGACCAACTCGTAAATGGGGCACGTCAGTCGGCACAAGCAACTGTTAGATTCTTCCGTAACCTGCAGAGTTATCGGTTGGCCGATATGGATGATGATCAAAAACTCGAAACAGTGATCGGTCTCATGGGCGAGGTTCACAGGAACCTCCAAGGCTTAAACAAACTTGTCGATAGCTTCGCACCAAACAGCGGCAAACTCATGAACAATAAAGGCGACTTGGGGGACTTAGTGGATAGCGAGTTGAACAAAGCCGCTGATGCAATTAGTGCAGCTGCAGCGCGTCTTGCCAAGCTGAAATCCAAGCCAAAAGATGGCTATTCGACTTATGAGCTGCGCATTCACGACTCGATACTGGATGCAGCCATGGCTGTGACTACTGCCATTGCAAGATTGATCAAGGCAGCAACAGTTACACAACAGGAAATTGTCCAAGCAGGTCGCGGTTCAGGTGATAAAACATCTTTTTACAAGAAGAACAACCGCTGGACGGAGGGACTTATCTCCGCTGCTAAGGCTGTTGCTTCTTCCACCAACACATTGATTGAAACTGCAGATGGCGTTTTATCCGGGCGCAATTCTCCAGAGCAATTGATTGTCGCGTCCAACAATGTAGCAGGATCTACCGCCCAGTTGGTGGCAGCTAGTAGGGTTAAAGCGGGATTCATGAGTAAAAGTCAGGAATCTTTGGAGCAAGCCAGTAAAGCCGTGGGTACTGCATGTCGTTCGCTCGTTAGGCAAGTTCAGGCCATGATTGAAGAACGTGGTGGTGGCGCAGATGATGAAGTAGATTATGCCAAGCTTGGGGCTCATGAGTTCAAGATTCAAGAGATGCAGCAGCAGGTTTGTGTTCTGTCTGTCCCCACAATATTGTAGACTAACAGTTTTGCAGGTTGAAATTTTACAACTTGAAAATAGCCTGAATGCGGCCCGCAAGAGGCTTGGGGAGATGAGAAAGGTGTCTTACCAGGAGGAATAGGTTTACAGCGATGCCAGCCTTAGCAGAGTATATGCTGTATGGGTCTGAATTTGTAGTACAATAAATTCAGTGCCATTATATGTCCCTCCCGTCAAGAATAATATGGTCCTGTTAATACTTCCTAGGCCCAAAAGTCGCTCGTCTATAATTGATAATACATACACATATATATTCAATAATTAACTTTATGTCTAGGTATTTAAAGAAGAGATTTCTTTGTAATATAAACCAGTTAACTGACTAAGAACCTAGCTTTGTTTACTTAAGGTAGAATTTATATTTTCTGATTTTTATATAGTACATATAATAAGAAACGAATCGTTTATATGTCTTTATTACTACTCTCTTTTAGTATTGAAAACTCGAGTAGTTAAGTTCAGTAGTAGTTCCTACTAGACTTGACTCGCCAAGTACTCGAATAACTTTTATATTATTCGAGTAGTCCGGGATAAGGCCGCCGGAGTTCTCGTAGCGCCCGGGCGCTCCCGGGAACGTACGATCCGTCCACGTGCTTCGACTTAGCCGAGTGCCCCTATAATATTAAGGTATAAGATAATTTCTTTATAGTATAGATTTAGTTACGTTTTATATCTACCTAAATAATAGATATATTATAATTTGTTTTTATTTTAGATATAAAAGAGGAATATATACTAAAGCTTAATCTAGTTAAAAATCCTAGAGTCGTGATATAGATTTATTCCTCGTTCCTCGAATCCCTAAAGAGACTCTAGAATCCTTCGTGTAGCTAAGAACTTAACAGGGGTATTACTTACTATATTAGGTAAAGCGTATAAGGTTCTACTATATTAGGAAAGAAAGAGTAGGTTAGATAGGAATACTAAAACTTATTTATATATATACGGCTCTTTACACCCACGTAGCTATATACGCGTATATTAGAATAATATATACTTTAAGTATATAATAGTACTTAATTAACCCTATAAATCGGTCTTATTTTTATATCGTTCTAATATATACGTATATAGCTACGTAGCTATTTATATATAGGTAAGGCTTAAGTACGTATACGGCTCCCTAGCCGACCACTTATAGGTACCTCGAGGCTTATTCGTATATACGAAGCGATACGAGTTCTTACCTATATAACGGCTTTAAGAGTCTCTCCTAAGACTCTTATACTAAGATTATACTCTAGGGTATAAAGGTTTATATTCTAACAAGTTCTAATCTTATTAATTAAATTAGATAGAAGAATAACGCTTTTATACTTAGAATATTAATAGTATATAATAGTAAATTAGACGTACTCTATAAGTATAAGCGCTCTAAGATAACTTCCTCGAAAGTAAAGATAGTAAGAGTTCCTTTTAGTAATCTAGTAGAGAAAGACTTATTTATACCCTATATCTTTAATAACTATAATTTTAGAATAGAATATATAGATTAATTCGATTAATTAATAGCTATAAAGAGTAGTTTAAGGCTAATATAATATAGTAGAGCCTAGGTAATTTAATACTAGCTCCTACTTATTATACTTATTAATACTTTTAAGATTATATATTATAAAGATTACCTAGAAGCTTCTAATATCTCCTTTTATAACTAGAAGAATTAGTATAAAAAGATTATTTAGAACTTACTTAAGCTAGGAAAGTCTATAACTCTATTATAAAAGAGAAGGGTTAGCTATATAAATCTAGATAGTACTCTAGAGGATATTAGCTAATATTAGCTTATTAAGAAGTCTATAAAACGTTCTTATATTAATTATACCGACATTTTTCGTTTGGGATAGACACATTGGATTTGGACAGGATACATCGCACTGCTTTGGATTTAGTATGGATATTAATGCATGGATACCGGTACATGGAATTGGAACCGGCTGTACACTCATTTTGGACTTGTATTTGGACATACTTATCTTGGATATCGGATTAGTACTCATGAAGAGTCCACTCCTCTTGTGACGACGAGGGCGTCGTCTTTTTCTCTTTTTGTAGGCAATTGTTACGACATGGTTCCAGCGGAGACTCCTGTCTCTACTGCCTGGCCCCTGTCTCGGTAGCCTAGGTGGATGCCTAGTATTCTAGTAGCTTCTACTCGGTCAGGGTCGTCTTATAAGACTCCCTAGCCCCCTTAGCTAGCTCTATCTACACTTTAATCCACTTTTACAGCTTATTCTAATAGTCTCCTGTTTTGTCCCTAACATCGCCCTACTAAAAGAGTTATATTAGACTTAATTACTAATAATAACTAAAGAGAATCTACTTATACGTTAACTAGCTTTAGTTATAGTAAGTATAATATTTAGTTATATAAAATAAGGCCTTGTTTCTATAGCTTTTATAAAATATAGTATATTTTTATATCTAAAATCGTAAAATTATAGGGTTCTCGCTTAATTACATATAGACTAGTATAATTCTAGCCGTAGCTAGGGGGATAGAGAAGAGAGTACGAAAGTAAGTATAGTATTATACCTTAGGTCTATTCTAATATAATTACTTTTTAAGCTATAGCCCTCTATATAGAATTAAAAGAAAGCCTTTAATAATCGTAGAATAGTTATACAAGTATAGAATAATAATTAGCTACTATACTAATTATCCCTTAGAATAATTACTAAGTCGGAATACTCCTAGAACGCTCCTAGAACGACGGCTAATTTATAACGGGTATACGACCTTTGTTAAACCCCCGGGCTCTCCTAGAAGGTACTTCCCTTAATCTTATTATCGAATCGTTAGTACTCTAGACTAGCTATATATATTCCTATTCCATCTTATTTATCTTATCTATCTTAATCTTACAAAGCTCGCTTATAAAAAGGGAGTAGCACTCCCCTTATTCCATTCCGCCTTATTCCAGTCTCCCTTTCATTCCCTCCCATCCATCCATCATGAAAATTAGTAATGGTTTGTTAGTGGTATTATCATAAAAGAAAAGAAGAAACGCCAGGTTTATCGGCACGCCGGTCGAATTTGATGGACAAAAATGTAGTTCCCTCGTCCACCGGCCCCTTCCCAAACGCCCCTTCATATCCATCCCCCTCCATTTTGATACGATCCATCGCTCCGTCGCTCCGTGGCCAACAAAAGAAAAACCAAGTAAAGGCAAACTGCTCATCCCTGAGCACCAGGTATCGTAATCGAAAGTCTCTGCGCTCCTTCATTTTGCCCATCCGCTTCCAACGAAGAGACTGACTGAACCGATTCCCTTACGTTCTCCTTTCCCATCTGATTATCAATTACCATTACTTCTTCAGGCGGCGTATCGTGTTCCGTAGAGACCGTCCGTAAAGGACTAGGTAAAGAGGCATCGTTTTTTTTGCTATCCGCATTTGCATGTTGTGACTTGTCCGATAGCATGCTGACTTCGTTTGGTACTTGGTTCGTTGACACCCTCGGAGATAATTCTGTAGGTGTTGTGACATCTCTTGGTTGTATCTCCCCCTTCTCTGCGAGTTCTACAGTCAATTCTTTCTCTTGGTCGCTTCTGGTGTCTCCACTAAGTCGTGGACTTCGACTCAGTTCCTGGCTAACTTGCTGTGCAGGGACAACTCCGCCTCCCATTCGGCACCAAAACATTTGTTCTCGCAATCGCACGCTTTCCTCCCAGGCAGCTTTTTCAGAAGCCTCGTCATCCGCTCTCCAATGGCCCTCCTTCAGGATTCTCAGGAATCCAAGAAAATCGCAAGTTGAGCGAACACGGCCGTGGCAGTATCTGCAGAGGGGATACCTTTGTGCATTCTCGTTTTCGCTAGTTCTAAACCGATGGCTTCGGATATGCGCAGTATCTTTGCGAGACTCTCCACATAATGAACATGCAAACGCATACGGTTTGGTTGATGATGGCATAGGTTCTATAACAAGGAATCCCTCGCAAACGGCATTTAATACCGTTCTCCGGGCTAGCCAAGAAAGACCAGGAGCACTGTCAAGTCGTAGTGTCGGTTCGATGTCCTCGGCCAATGCCCTCTTGTAGAACTTTGTGTCTTTAAGAGGCGTCAACGAGTTGGGTCCGTTTGAAGAACTGCTGCTAACGGAAGATGCGGGGGTGGTTGGAGTGACGGGAGAGGACCCATGTGAAGTGGAGATTGATGTGGTTGAACTATTACTCGCACCACCAGTATACCCACCAAGACCAAGGCCTAATCCAATTGCGCCATATGATCCGCTAGACACTCTGCTGCCCATCACATTTTTAGACATCCTTAAAATGGAAGTAAAATCATCGTATGCGGAGAGATCCGTTCGAAGTACAAGTTGTACGATATGCGTGAAGCTCGTAGGGTATGATGGTGATACAGGGTCAGGTATGGAGGATGGATGTGTCCCTTCTGAACTATTTCTCAGCTCGTCCTTGCTATCGAATTTGCTCAGACCGGGAGTGGATGGCGCCGTGAGATTCGACGATTCCTCTCGCTCCTCGGTCATCTGCTCCATGACTTGTTTCAATTCTGCGAGCTGTTCCTGATGTGACTTTAATAAACTCTCGGTATCTGCGAGCTGTGCTTTGAGTTGGTCGTTCCTCTTCTGAACCATGTCGTGGTCTTTCTGGGCGGCCTCGCGCGCAGTAATGACCATCTATAGGGGTCAGCAAGCGGACATTGGACCATGAGCAAGGCTGCTTACCTTGTTTGCCTCTTCAAACAATGCCGTCGTCAGATTCTCAAGTTCCTGCTCGATACTCTTCTTTTCTTTCTCAACTTCCGCTCGCAGACGTCTCTCCTCGGTGAGTTGTGCAACCAATTTACTCTTCTCAACCTCGGCCACGGACTTCCGAATTAAGATCCCACGAGCCAACAATTCCGCATGGTCTTTATTTTCCTGTTCAAGCTGCTTGACTCGTTTTTGTGATTCTTCCAAGGCATGTCTTGTTTCCGAGAGCGAGTCGTCCAGGTTCGTTTGGTGATTGATGGCGCTAATCAATTTGTTGCTTAGGGTAGCAACCTCATTGCTGAGGTCTGGATGGGCCCCAGGGGCATTGTCGTTGGCAAAAGACACGGCTCGACTTCGAGGGTCTGGCAATGTACTCATGTTGCCATCGGCATCGCTGTACAAAGGACTTATGGATTTTGGTGGAGGTATCGGTGGCAGGGCTGCATCGCTTGCCACCGAGGCCATTGAGTGCAATGCACCGGTTGATACGGATTTCGCGACGGGTCTTTGGACAGCTTTCGGCTTTCTCGCGGTGTCTTTGGAGGAGAGGGATCGTAATTGTTGAAGGGTTTCCTGGGGCGTGGGATGGTAACCTTTAGCCCAACCAGCTTGTATTAGTCTAGTAAGAAGTTGGTTAGTATGGAAGAACAATGGACTCCCGGGAGGTTTGGCAGATTGCATTGTTCACATACTCTGACATCTTGGCCTGCTTGACCTGGGGGTCTGCTGGTAGGGGCAGAGTATAGTCTGTGGGAGAGGAATTGTGGATTGAGTTTTGTTTGGATGGGTCGACTGCGGTTCGAGGGGATCTCGGAGATGGGGGCTCAAGTCGGAAGCGCGGGCTGAAGCAAATGAGAGTGAAAATGAAGATGCGGATGGGGATGATGAGTGAGGCGTTGAGTCAAGCAAGCAAGGGAGCATTTGCTGCTGCTTCTATGAAGGAAAGAAGGGAATTATGGGCAAGACATTGATACGATAGAATCGTCGCTGGGGGGAGAGTTTCGATCAGCACCGAGCCAGAAAGAGTGCTCGAAGGGCTGCCCTGAGTGCGGATGCTCGCGTACGGCCTTTACAGAGTTAGCTAGAGCAGCAGGCTGGCAGCAGCGTAGCGCGGTTGGGGCTGGTGCCGGGAGGTTCGCCTGGGCGTGGGCTTGGCAAGATGGCAAGAGCAGTGGGCGGTTCTCGTTTCTCGGGCTCGGGAGACGGGGGATGTGCAAAGATCACAGGCTGCCGTGGCTGCTAAGCGGTTGTGGAGTACAAGCTCCGCAAGTACTTCGAAGTAGTGCGAAGTAGTGGTTCAATGCGAGTGGCGCTGTGGGCGAGAGCCGAGGAGAGGAGATGCCTGCAGGTGCAGCACTGCAGGTGGTGAAGCACTGAAGATTGGCTGCTGACCCGGTCATTTTTTCTGCGCCTGCCAAAATGGAACAAGCTCGCGTCATCAGTCCGAAGGAGAGGGGATGCAGAGGGTAGAAGGGCAGAAGGTGCGGAGTACTGTATGCATATGGATAGACTACTTGAGTCGTACACGATGATGCACGATTACCAAAGATATGGCAATGAAGTGGAGTACTTTGTAGCATAGACTAGTAGAGTAGTAGAGTAGTAGAGGTACGAGTAGACCTAGGTAGAATACTTAAGTAGGATACTTAGGCAACGGAGCAGTGAGTACTCGTAGTACCTCCGTAGAGTACGGAGTAGCTCGAGTAGATAGGTGCGGTAGTAGAGTACGGAGGAACCGCTCCGTGCTGTTCTACTTCTGCCTCACTACTATACCTAGATATCTATCTACCCGGGGATGCTTTGGAATCATACAGTGCTTTCAGTGCCTGATATGGCTGTACTGTACAGTACAGTAAGTTCTATCATATGCATCAAAAACTTCAGCTTCGCATGTCAAGCTTGGTCCCCTTCTCCCCGCCTGATATAATGAAGCACCACCAGACTCAGGCCCAGACTCATGCGCCGCACCATGCGGAATATCCATACTGTGTCATCCGACAATCCGATTCAACAAATGCCATATGCACATCCATCGCAACCAGCACAGCACGAGCACTGCTACTGTAACAACTTTGAGATGGACACTCGGCACGGTACTTATCATAGCGTCCATGTTCAGTTCATGCCTTGTCGAGCTATTCCCTGTACTGTACTGGTATTCATGTGGAAATTCATGTCAACCTTTGGACCATGGCAAGCTTACATGGCGACCATTTGATCGATTCCGTTCGTACTTGGTACACCAAACCATACAAGTAGCATGCGTAGGTCCTGTCCATACTCATACTGTAAATGCCGTTACTTGTGGTGTAGTGCAAAAGTAAAGAGTACATGAATATCTTCGCTTCACGCACAAACTTCAATATACAAGGGAGAGCTCTACCTGTGTGCACGGGGCATCCGCCCACCCTAGTAAACCGCCCAAAAAACAATAATAGTTAATTAATAGAAAAATAACCACATAGTAAAAATTCTTTTAAATAAGGTTAAAATATACCTTAGAGTACTAATAACTTCTTTTACTCTTAGAAATTAAAAATATTCTAGATTACTTCTATTAAAAGGTAGAAATTAAATCTTAATAGGCCTTAGTATTACCTAAAATAAAAAAGTTAACTAATAGAAAGTATAGAGGAGCAAATAAGCTACAATTTGAGCTACCGAATAACATTTTTCAAGGTGGTTGTTATAATAAATTGTAGTAGCTAAGTAGCAGTGGGCGGTTAACCAGGGTGGGCGGATGCCCCGGGTGCACAAGTACCAGTTGTTGTTACTAGCGAAACAACACCCCTGATATACTTTCGGGAGCTGTCTTTACAGCATGTTGATCAGCAATCATGAAGAGAAATGGAAGCCTGCCAAGAAGATCATCATGCGTTCCAAGAAAAGCAACGAACTGGCACCTTGTACTTCCACATCTGGTAGTAGTGCAACGGCTCGACAGCTATAGCTATGATATCATAAAGTGTCTATCACGAACCAAGTCTGAGAACAAAAACTCAAGAGAAGCTGCACCTTTTCTGCCAGTTCTCACCAACCTGCCCCGGTGATTTTTTTTCTTCTTTTTCCTTCATTTCTTCTTCAATTAACTTCCTGTGCAAAGATCCTCGCACATGTACATAGAAAGTATGGTTGGTGTTGCAATTCATGTTGTACTCCATACATGCGCCAGATGCACCTCCAAACCAATCGGAATCCAACTCTCGTACGATCCACTCCCACACGCGATGTTCCCACAGTTATCCGCGACTTCGAAACATCCCCGGCCTCAAGACACAAGAAAGAGGGGCGCTGAATGTTTTGAACTGAACTCTTGCTGAAGCTGGGGCCCCGGAACATCATCAGAGAACCTCGGAACTTAGAAGTAGAAGGGATGATTTTCCTCCTCCCAAGGACTTCCTAGGTTGTTCACGTCTCACTCGTACCACGTCACCCAATTATAGCATCACCCGCCTGTCAGCACGGTCATTGAGAAGAAGTTGTCATCGGTCGCTCCTCGACAGGCTCTCCTTTCCCATACAGCGCTTAGTGTCTTCGCTTACAGTTCTAAAGCTTTCGCGTTCGTCGCATTCGCTGA
Organism: Hymenoscyphus fraxineus; assembly: GCA_900184765.1. Taxonomy (NCBI): domain Eukaryota; kingdom Fungi; phylum Ascomycota; class Leotiomycetes; order Helotiales; family Helotiaceae; genus Hymenoscyphus; species Hymenoscyphus fraxineus. The sequence continues at coordinate 3,774,932 of LT855407.1, forward strand.
TTCGCCAGTGTGTGTACCGTGCAGTAGTCCTGTACGCAAACTCGTCTGATCCTTCTTACCCCTGATTTATTTTAAAATCGGCATACTACACGCATAGCACGTTCAGACTTGTAGAAGTTGTTTTTTGTTACAGATTTTTGTACTTGCAGTACTTTTCATGGGTTCTTGAAGCTTGATTGTTTGAGGTCGCTTGCTTGTCTGGAGCGGGTACTTTGTTGACTCGAAAGCTTCGCAAGAATTCTGCTTCAACTGAACGGGAGTTTGAAATCAGCAGTAGAGAAGATTTAATGTGTTTTTCGGCCATGTTTTGGACTTTTTGTTTATAAAAACAGAAATGGGTTTTCTACTGTCTCTGCTTTGCTAAGTTGTATCATATCATCACTCACTTCAGGTCCGCCCAGCGCCATCCTTCCGTTTCAATAACAGTTGCTTTTAGTCTGTTGTCGAAATCGAACCGGGCATACTGCAATATCCAAAAGAATCAACAAACAAGCATCACCGCAATCCCGACCATACCACTTCTCACCAAGCTTTTGGCTGCCCTCTTTCCTCTGTATGTCACTTCCACCCATTCATATCACACCCTTTTTCGGAAACGACAAGAAGTATCGCCACATAGCAGCCCTATCGAAAATATCACTGCTATCTTGAACAGAGGCAAACGCAAATCAATCTACTCTAGTACCATACCGTAAAGAGCGCAGTTATAGCCTCAAAATCTGGCAACGACATATTGTTATCAGATGAGAGTCTCACGCCACCGTTGGAGAAAGTGTTGTTAAGCCCACAGGAGATACCGGTTCTATAGATAAGTTAGCTAGTCCAAGATCTGAAGAGCTGTACACATTCAAAGGACTTTTTGTTTTTCTCTTATTCCCCAATCATCACAAAAGCAAAGATCAAAATAAAAGGTAAAAGAGAAGTACTCCGTAAGTCAATGATCAATCTTCTCGGTTTCACCTCCCGACTCAACGATATTCTCATTCCTATGCCGGACACCTCAATCCCGGTCCCAGGCGGATTTATAGCTTTTATCGCTACATACATCTTAACAAAAATCTCCATGGCTTATGTAGCATCCAGGGGATATCTATCAGCAATCCCTAGCTTCAAATTCTCCCCATCGACCATATCGGGTCTTCTATCGGCCATATCTGGTCTTCTAGCCCTTTGATCTCTCCATCCCTTCCTCTAGACCTAGCCAGTCCCCCCTCCAGCCCGGCCCTTTAACACCACCTCGTACACTTTCTTCAACACAGGTAAACCCTCCTCACAATAATAAAAGGGAAAACAATTGCCAATACCAGATACCTATCCATTGCATAATTTCTACCCATCAATCGGCCTACTCACAAAAGTATTCACTTATCTTACTAAACGAACAGCCGTCCTCTTTAGTTCTGCACTTTCTCCCGGAGCGCGAGATACGGGATTCAATACACACTATACACGTTTCAATGGGATAAGAGTATTTCGACACCCTCTCCTTGGAGACTTTCATCTCGCTAACACGTACTACCATAGGGAATAGGGAGCAACATATCCAACGAACTTTTCGGGCCTGATAAAAAGGGCGTTTGTTACGGATGTATCTAGCTTTTTGCTTGTGGAAATCTATTCTGAGAATGGAGAGATAGTTACGTTGTTTGTTGTTGTTGTGAATGGGGAAGTTGGCATAAGGTGAAGAGGGATAGTTGTTGATTGGAACCTCAAGGGCGGCTTCGTCTGGTATGGAAGAAGAGATTATAACGAATGCCATACTAGGATTTATACTGCGATTAATAAAACGTTGTTTGTGATCTAAAACTTTAGCCATGGATTGTTTCCAAATCTCTATCTAAAAGAGACAAGTTGAAATCAAGGATTCGTTAACTTCAAAATATAACTTTGGCGTGCTGGGGAAAAAGAGAATATAAAAGAGGATAATATCTATCTGGATATGAATCAAATTAACAAATTTCCACCGTGCATACCAGATTTGTAGAAGAAAAGGATGAAAAGTGAAAATACAATAGAGATAAAGAAAAGCTAAAATTGAAAGATAGACTCAAACTTTCATCGTTGCTTAGGTTTTGTATGCATAGAGGCAGATGTATCTGTGATGAAAAAACCCACTTTTTGAGCTTCATTACTCGAAAATCACTGAACCAAAGCTTCAAAAGAATTAGCATGATATATCCTTTTTGAAAGATACAAGTATCCTAGGTCGTGTTTATATCGGACGCATACAATTTCAAGAGCTTGGAATCTTTGTAAGAGACGAATAGCAAGCACCAGATAGAAACAGCATATGCGTGTTACAAAAATCAGAGATGGAAAAAGTTCGTTTTGTTCTTCATTAGAATTTTGGCATTTGGTACCTCGTCACAAACAACAAAATAGGGTTTGGCGGTGAATTCAATTCTCATTTTTCCCGAGAATGATGCACAGAGTCGAATGTATCATGCAATGCTAAAACCTCCCATCCATCATGATCAAATTCCCGAACCCCAAAGAAACCCCAAGCAAATCCCACAAAGTCGAACGCTTAAATGGTGGTCTCGTATGCGATCGGTACAACGGTTTCGGGTACGTTATCCTTCATGGAAATGGTTCTCGACTCTCTTGGCATGGCTGGTTGTCTCTTCAAGTGGATGTGTGTGCCGTCCGTCTTTGCCTTCTTCTTCAACTCGGCGTTTGCCTTGACTCGTCGAACGAACTCTTCTCGTGATCGGGAAAGGGAAACGTGCTCGACACGGAGGTTGACACGCTTCTCGATGTAACGGTGCTTGACCTTCTTGTAGATGATGACACCGACGGCGCTCTTTGTGACGTTGTAGACGACTCCAGTCTTTCCGTGATAAACCTTGTGTGGCATACTATTCCAATATCAGCACCATTCTTATACCCATCTGCCCGCCCTCAATCGTTTCGCGCCATTGCAGGTTTCGAGATCGGCGGGTGGAAGCTTGACTGACCCCTTTTGGACGGCACCGTTTGCCTTGATATCAACAATGTCTCCAACCCTATCCGGTATTAGCGCATGCTTCGAAGGTTTGCGCATTCGTGCCTGTGGGCTTACTTGTATTGTCTGAGGTAGGTTGACAAGTTGATCATACCCTTCTTACGGAAATCTCGGCTGAAGGCATACTGTTAATTGATCAGTCAGTGCAGTTCAATTTGACGTCGTGTTGGCGATTTTTGAGGGCATTCGTAGAGACATACCCGAGTACCGGCGCGTAGACCCTAAATCGATCAAATCAGTTACGGTTCAAGATTTTGTCAGAGCTCCAGGAGACAAACCGCTGGGTGACCCATTTTGCTGATGTGTTAGTAGAAAAAGGGGGTGAAGAAGAGTGTTTGTTGAGGGTGGAAGTTGAGGCTTTTGATAGTCTTTCGGCCTCTGGGTAAATTTTACCAAACTTCCAATGTGTGGAGGATATTCCTATCACACGTGACTAATTTTGCCCTAATCGCGTCCCGGTCCCGACCTAAGGACCTCGCCTTCTAAGCGGCGCTGATACAGGGGAGTACCGCGCTCGTAACTCTTATCCGATGGCCATGCCGCCCTATTAGTATCACAGTGCCAAGCTTTACCGACCTCCGCCGCCCACCACAATTTGAATATCGAACTTTTTCGTGCTGGACTTGAAGATCTCGACAACAACCTTTCGACAACATCTCGACCATCCCTCAACATGGCACCGAGATCATACTCCAAGACCTACAAGGTCCCAAGAAGACGTGAGTTTCCTTCCCATCACTCTGATCCTGCCGTGGAAATGTTTGGCCACGCGCAGAATTTGCTGCCCACTACGATGGCGATGCGATACGATGGACTTGAGCTAACTTCTCATAGCATTCGAGAGTGCTCGTTTGTAAGTGGACCACTGTATAAGAGCTTGTCTCTGTTCATGTCACTGATTATGCCCTTCCAGGGACTCTGAATTGAAGCTCGTTGGAGAGTACGGTCTTCGCAACAAGCGTGAGGTCTGGAGAGTCCAGCTTACCCTCTCTAAGATTCGTCGTGCTGCCCGGTATGTACATATGGGAGGAGCCAATACGGAATGGTATGGCAGAAATCAAATGTCAGAAGACTGATACCATGGCAGTCAACTTCTTACTCTCGAAGAGAAGGACCCAAAGAGACTTTTCGAAGGAAATGCCCTCATTCGTCGTCTCGTTCGTGTCGGTGTCCTTGACGAATCCCGCATGAAGCTCGATTACGTCTTGGCCTTGAAGATTGAGGATTTCTTGGAGCGTCGTCTACAAACTTGTGTCTACAAGCTCGGTCTCGCCAAGTCCATTCACCACGCTCGTGTTCTCATCCGTCAACGACACATCCGTGTTGGAAAGCAGATCGTCAACGTTCCATCTTTCGTCGTTCGTCTTGACTCCCAGAAGCACATCGATTTCGCCCTGAGCTCGCCATTCGGAGGTGGACGTCCTGGTCGTGTTCGCCGCAAGAAGGCCAAGGCTGCTGAGAAGAAGGATGGTGGAGATGACGAGGAAGAAGATGACGAGTAAATGCATTGAAATGACAATGTAATTATGGCCATGGCGTGCAAATGTTTTTTTCTGGGGCTTCATGACTGGACATCGAGTATAAAAAAGACTCGAGGCGTTACAGATATGAATTGCAATTCATGATGGATGGCAATCTACAATTTCAAAATTACCCTAAGAAACTGTTGATCTTGAATCTGGTACATAATTAAATCGTGTGCAATCGCAGGTGACAGGCCGAGAATTTTAAAAGGAATCCAGTGTTAAGATTGGTCATTTCAGGTATGGTGTAAATGTAGGCAGTTCGTAACCTGCCCTGCAAAGGTGGAAAGTGCCCAAAGTTCTAGATAGTGCTTCACCAATGGGTTGTTTGAGAACTCCAAGAACGGGATACAGATGGAGCCTTGCGAAGACTTTTTCTAATAACCTTACGAGTACTTTGAAACTTGACGTTGCGACGAGAATTGAGGCAGCAAGGCTCGCATTTTGATTGGTCACTTTTGTGCAAGGCTGAATTTTGGTTGACCCTACTTGATCATTTGCGACTGCGCATCAAGCTGTGACAATCCTTCACCCTCGTTTCTCCAACCAAGCGCTCCATTATGGCTCCGACGGCTACGAATGGTGATATTGCCATGGGAGGTCTTGAGGAGATCAAGGCGCCTCAGGGTGTTGTGCTTCCACCAAAAGAGATCAAAGGTACGTCGCAACTGTCGCAACGGCCCTTTCCCATGGGCCATGGCCTCAGGAACATCAGCTAATTTTCTACAGCTATATTGGAGAAAACTGCGGGCTATGTAGCGCGAAATGGAATAGTATTCGAAGGTTTGAACGCACATTTTCCTCGAAGATATATCAGCTAACGTATGTAGATCGTATTCGCGAGAAAGAAAAACACAACCCCAAATTCTCCTTTCTCAGCCCGAACGATTCCTACAATGCATACTATTTATGGCGACTCAGCGAGATCAAGGAAGGGAGAGGAACAGCTGTGGCGGCTGGTCGAGCAGGAGAGGTCGAGGCGGAGGCAGAGAAGCCAAAAGGCCCACCTGAACCTCCAGAGTTCCATTTCTCTGCACGAATGCCAAATATCAGCGCGCAGGATTTGGAAGTTGTTCGCCTGACGGCACTGTTTGTGGCGAAGAATGGACGGCAGTTTATGACGGCCCTATCACAGAGAGAGACGGGTAATTATCAATTCGACTTTCTACGACCGAATCACAGTCTGCATAATTTCTTCCAGAGGTTGATCGACCAGTATACAGCTTTACTACGTGCTGGTGGCATAGACGGTGAAGGAGGGAAAGCACAGCAGGAGAGGATGAAGGAATTACAGGCCAATGTGGATGATAAGTATAACTGCCTGGCTAGGGCGAAGCAGCGCGCCGAGTGGTTTAAATTTCAAGATGAGCAAAAGCAAAAGAAGGAGGAGGAAGCAGAGAAGGAGAAGCTGTCATATGCGCAAATCGATTGGCATGACTTTGTAGTTGTGGAGACGGTTCTGTTCACTGAAGCTGATGATCAAACGAATCTTCCACCTCCTACGTCGTTGTCGGAGTTGCAATTTGCTTCTTTGGACCAGAAGGCTATGATGTCTATCAATTCTCACAATATGAGAATTGAAGAAGCTATGCCAGAAGATACAGATTACTATGGATCATACCCTCAACAGCCACAGCAAATGGCACCTCCTCCAATTCCAGCACCGCAACCGGCCTACCAGAATTCGCGTGGGAGAAACGTCGAAGAAGAGGAGGAAGAGGAGCGAATACGGGAACGAGCTGAAGCCCGAAAACGTACTCAGGCTGCACAGGCAGAAGCAAAGGGGGGTGCAGCTCCTATGAAGATCAAGGAGAATTACGTGCCGAGAGCGCAAGCCCGTGCCGCCAACAAGCAGAATATGGTCATTTGTCCAAATTGCAAACAACAAATGCCAGCCAACGAGCTGGATGAACATATGCGAAGTAAGTGCCTATCTCTAAAACGATACGAATGGAATGACTAACATCCCTGCCCTATAGTTGAACTTCTTGACCCTCGTTGGAAAGAACAAAAGGCGAAAGCCGACTCTCGCTACGCGACAACCAACTTATCTACCCAGGATGTGGCTAACAATCTTAAGCGATTGGCATCTCAACGTTCTGATTTATTTGATGGTGTCACCGGACAGTACGTTTCGGAAGAAGAACTTGCGAGGAGAAAGAAAGCGGCTACAGGATATGACGGTACTCCGGTAGAGAAGGGTGACCGAAGATTGGATATGATGCAAAACGTTAATGTGGAGGAACAAATCCGGGCCATTCATCAGAAATTCGGGGATAAGAAATGAGGAGCCTTGACCAACAGCTTCTCACAATCGTGTTTGTACATCTTTGGGATGCTTTGCTGCGGGCGTTGGGTGGAAGGGACTTGTCGTCTGTAGGTTTATAGTCTGGTGGCTAGGGAAGCTGGGTAATGAAAAATGCTTATTCTTCTGATTTGAGGTGGCTTGTTCTCGCTGACATCACTTGAACTGGCTTGACCATGTCCTACGTACCGGAGAAGTTCGTGAGAAAACTACGCTTAATGCTGAAATCGCCACTATTTTCCTTGAAGCCAATAGCTCCAGTAGTCATTCACATAGAACATAGTATGTATTACTGTATCAGCTAGCTGTTTAATTTGGTTTCATTGGATGAAGAGACCGGGTTCATGTAGGCTATACAGACCTTGCCGTCGATACTTTCGGGATGGTCTCCGAGGGTCTACGATAATACGTACCTGCTACTCAGGTAAGGGAGTAGCCAGTCAAACCATTCTACAAAGGTCGTTTCCTATATAAAATCATCTTGTAACTTGTTGTCAGGCTTATACTGACAGGTGTTTCCACCATATACACCAAGGTGGAACAGGTCTTATTCAGGTTCTGTCTCTCGTACAACCTTCAAAGGAGACACTATTGTATATATAGGTCTCGTTCGCTCCCTTGCTTATTCGCTCCTTGGTTTATTCGATGCAATTCTTGTTCCACCATGCTAGATTACGTGGCATTTTGCTGTTCTTGTTCAATATAACTTATTAAAATGGTTGTACGAATAACGTATTTGACTTACATTAAGTAAACAGTAAACTCATGAAACTGTTATAATACTAAAATCAACCAAAGATGATCCGTCTAGGACCAATGTAAGAATATCTTTCACCAAGTAAGCTTTCTGAAGCCAAAATGGGGTTTTATGATATTTTAGGTTTGTTTTATACGGAAAGGGGGTTCTTTTATCTTTGTTTTTGGATTTGGGGGAAGGGGAAGGGGAAGGGGGAAGAAGTTAATGGTAAGTATATATATTGCTTGTTCATGGAATTGGTACTTGGATGGGTTTGAAGTGAGGAAGTGAGGAAGGGAGAGTAGCCTGAGTAGGTACCTACTAACATATATACTTCTCACATCACAACACAAGAGAGCAGTTAAAACTCAAGAAATACAAATCTTCATCGACTTTTCAAGGTGTATTCCTCAGTCCTACATACAACAAACCACTACCACAGATCTTGATAAGTCCTCCGTAAGTAGAGGCCCTATAATTCACTACACACTCCACGGACTCTCGGGGGTAGCAAGTACCGTTTCCCCGTACCTACGTTATCAAAGTGTCGATTTCTTGAGGTGCAGACCTCTTTGCGATGTGCAACAAAACTTTTGATTTCCTAAAGGGGAATGGGTTATGGTGAAGGGGGGGATTCACTATGTAATGTTCGGCTAAGGAGGGGCTAGTTGGGGCTTGGAGGTTTGGGTTATGTACCGTTGTATATTTATTAAGGAGGAGTGTGTGGAATTTGAGGAGGGGAGAGATGAGGTTAGGGGATGTTTTGGGTGTTGAGTGATAGTTGAAAGGATATTCTGGATTTAAGTTTTAAGGAGGGGTGAGATGGTGAGTGAGAGTTGGTATTTGGGATATTGCCTTAATGGGTACTTGTAGAGAATATTCTATGCGTCCTTATGGAGTAGAAATCGAGAAGCAGAATAAGTCTCACCTGGAACATATAAGATAGTACAAGAAGACAGCCCATACAATTCTCTTTCAACGACTTGTAATAGAGGCTCGTAGGAAGCAACCAAGCACCCACCATATCCACAAGACCCCATGAAAATCAAATTTAATTACAATACTTGGGATGAATAAATCGTTACCACCAACACAGCACAGGAAGGAAACACCCGATTCGTCAGGAAACGAAGCCAATATTCAGCCTTGGAGTATTATTAGGAAGGGGGGGTAAAACAACCAGTGATAGGTAACCCGAGTTCGTAATCCAACATAATAAAGCAACGTCATTACATCATCGCACATCAAGCTATAGGTACACCACTCGTATTTGTTCTTTAGAAATGTCTCGATGTTAACCCCCCACCTTCTTTCTGACTTGACCTATCGTATGTCTGTAGAGTACTCAACATACGAATCGTGAAACGGATCAAAGCACGAGAACACATATTCTATCGGAGATCAAGAGAATATTCCCAATCTCTCGGATTCGCCAAGTCCAAAGGAAGACAGAGAAGCTTGTGGATATGTATGTGGTATCGCGTGTTATATTGACGGGTGGTAACTAAATTCGTCTCCATAGTAAGCACCTTAATGCTCCCAAAACCCCCCATCTACTCTACTCTCTTATATTGAAAATGAACGACAGATGTGCATCTCTGTACCTACCAGTCCGAATGAGCTCTAGATGAAGCGAATTCTTATGATATGTTCGTTTATATTCGTATTTTCTCGTTCCCTATGTAAATACTCCATGTTGGGATGTATTAGTGTAAAATCACCAACAGTCGTCTAAAGACCGTTGATACCCTTAATATCCAACGAGTATACCACTAAGACCACTTCGTACAAGAAACCTGCACGGTCAGCACTCAAAGCAGAAAGGCAAAGAAAACCACAATTCCAACGTCGCCACCCCAGTTCCCCACGTGAAGGCTGAAGCATAAAAAAAAGGGAATACTAAGGTCACCCACGATCAGTTGACCATTAACCACAAAAGTCGATGATAGCAGACCGAAATCCGATTAAGGATACGCCATTTCGTATCACATCTCGGTCTCTCCCGCCGGGAATGAATCGCGTGGGTGTGTGTGAGTAACTCATGTTAGGGCAGGCTACGAATCAGCAACAACAGGACCAGCAAGTACTAGTCTAGTGCTGGTACTAATCTAGTGCTAGTGCTAGTGCTAGTACTTTTTGCTAGCACGCACTAGCTTAGCCACACCCGCGTGTGGAGAGCCACTTACAACAAAGTAAAGCATCGCGGGCCTCATGCAGCTCATACTTGTAGACCCTCATGGGCCGTGGCTCTTGGTCCAACGGGGCCCCGTGATTGGCAGCGCACACGATAATGATAGTAGGATGGAGGGGCTCCGCTCTTCTACACCGCATGTATGGTCGGCACATCAGAGATGGGAGAAGTGGACATGGACTGTACATGCCATGGTACTCGGTCTGTTGGATGGCCATCATAGGCCAGAAGGTGCTGCATGTGACGCCGCAGTGCGGTTGATGGGCTAGAGGATGGCAATGCCAGGCCAGCAGCGAGCTGGGACGGCGTACTGTAAAAATTCATTCATTAACCTGGAGATCCTCGACCCTCGCCCAACCCGGTCGGTCAGATTGTCAGATTGCTGGTCCTCAGAACGTAAGCACCAACACCACAACTTTTGCGGACCAAACCCACAAATAATGATACCGTGAAGAGGGCCCAGTTTACAGTGCTGCTTGGGACACCGAGACCGAACCAGACCGATTCGTTTGGCGAGACCACGAGAACAAGGTCAATTTCCCAGAACAAATACCTCGCGTCTAATGCGACAAGCACCGGTGGGCATGGTCGAGGGAACGAGGACCACGCCGTATCAGGGGACGGCCGCCCGGTGGGCACAATCGCAGCCAGCGAGGAAAGCGAGGAAGCGCAGAGGGTCCAAGGTAGTTTATCATAGCAATCAATCCAATCCACAATGCTCGTCGTCGAGAGGCATGACGGCGGCGTCCAAGAGAACGCCCTTCTCGAATCCCGTATATACCCTCGAGCAAATGGCTTTACCGGCTTTGCCACCGACTGAACAGATAAATTTTCCGAAAGAAATGCAGCAGCAATGCTTCGAACAAAACAGTTCGGGCTATCGCAACATCCAGGAGGGCATTAATGGAAATTTTGAGTTGGACCCTGTGCCTCAACAAGTCAGTCAAGCTGGACCTTCGTGGCAGTCTTCTCTGGTATCTTACACGATATCCCCTGGTCTACAAGAATCTCAGCCATTCTACAACTACGACTTGCTACCGAGACAGAATGCGTTTTGTTTACATGTCGCGGACGGGGCGGCGGAAGGGTGGCATGATGTAGGTTTTGGTAACGAAATCAACCTTGACCAGAATGGAATTTCCGCGTTAGAGATTCCACTAAGTGGCCCCGAAACCATGGACAGTCTGTCTGGGTCCACTCCAACAAGCCCGGAATCAGATGGCTACATGTATCCTTTGATGACAACTAGAGCCGAACTATGTCAAGAAATGAATGCCATGTCTACTTTGGACCTTTCTGGTAAGTTCGTGATGTTTGTTTCCCTTTGGCATTTGTTTTGTCCGTAACCTCTTATATCAAGGCTCAAATTGTTGAAATCCCAGCCTACCTTGCTAACTTTATGTAGATGCATACTTTCATCTGGGACAGTCCATTTATCCTCCAACATCTGATCATCAAGAGACCAACGCCCTGTTTCTTCAAGACGCAATGTTCCTCGGGAATGACGGGCTTCAAGCTCAAATGGATGTTATAAATCTTGCAAACAGTGCATTCTCAGAAAGTCAATGGTGCTTGGTAGACGACAACATGGCAAAACAAAACTACAACTCGCAACCTATCCCCATCGCACAAGTTCCCTGGATATCGGAGCAAATACCACTGAGTAACTCCCGATCCGAAGAAGACTTTGAAAGCGACAATTTCAATCGACCACTCGTGGCGCAGGGGATTTCGAATCTTAATTCAAATCAAAGAGAGGAAGAGTATGCAGAGGTTTTCATACCCAAGAACGAGTTTCTTTACCATGAAACTCCGGCTACCCCACCTGGTGAGAGCGACAACGATAGTTGGATAATTTTTGACCCGAGGAACTACACCCCAACGCATAGTTCTCCAGGATCGACGAGATCGGTGCGGTCACAGACATGTTCACCCCGGCAGACCGAGATGGATAATCATGGTCATGTTTTTACCTCCTTTTCTAGAATTTCGAAACCAAAGGCTTCGAAGGGACGTCAGCGTAACCTAACACAACTCGAGAAGAGACAAGCACGAGAAGTTCGAGATGCCAAAGCGTGTTGGGCGTGTCATATATCAAAAACAAAGGTATGCACAACATGATTCCAAACGACGAAACTTGACTCTAATCATATACAGTGCTCTCCATGCTCACCTGGCAGTCCTTGTGAACAGTGTGCGCGACTGGTTGGCAAAAGAAGATTTTGCAAGTTTGACTGTTTCAACGACCCACTTGAATCATTGTATATTTTCCTTGTACCAGGTATGGCTCTTCTTGGCTGTTTTGATGACAAGACGCTAAAATCACTAGATTATTTAAATGGCCATTTTACCCGTCAAGACGTTGAGACCTTCATTGCTAGAAATGCAAAAGGCTGGGGGAATAAAAGATTTTTTATTCGAATGGATTGGGGCCATCGTCGACTTCTTGAGGCCGAAGTAGTGACTCTTGAGCTGCGAAGTGAGAGATCGGAGATGGCATTCCACCACTCAACTAAGCGAGATGGGCTTGGAAGACCTTTGCCTACATTAGTCAAACAGCAAAGTCCGCCTCTTGGAATCCCGCTGTCTGTTATGGATGATATGGAAGATATATATAGCAAATATGTTCAGGATATCGCCCAGTACGACCTCGCAAACTACGTCCCAGCTGGGTACTTTCCGGATGACTCACAACTTGCAAAGAGGCTCCTTGGGGTTGTTGCGTCATTTTACACAATGGGATTAGAGGGCGACTCTGAAGTAAGTTCTCCATTCAAAATACACAGCGTGCATATTGACTGACTCGGTAGTGTGAACTTCTTCGCGAAGCAATCGAAATGCATATAACATCGATGATTTTGGAAAAGAGTCTTGCACTTGATCAAGAGTCTACGGGTAGGGTTGAAAACCACCTTCAGCAAAGGTATTCCGGGAAACCTGTAGCAAGATGCGTGCAACGCCAAATCAAGTTAGCACTATTCCAAAGCCAACAAAGGCGTATCAACAAAGTACTCAAGGACTGGGGAAACATGATGTGGGCCATTGGAAATGCTGCTGGCAACGACAACAAATGGGCTGTCAGTTTTAGTGTGTTTGTGATTTTGATCCTCGTGATGGACAAAATATCTGCAGCTGCGCAGATCTTTTGTGAGGATCAAATCCGCTATTATGGCGCCGAGCCGGTGTCAGAGACAGCCAAGGTCAAGGAGCTCATAAAAGTGACGGAAACGCAGCTTTTTGATCGCTGCAAAGAGATCTTTCACTGGAAATTCAAAACCAGGAAAGGCGGAAAAGAGGCTTGCAACCCCATTAGAGATGGCATGGAAGCGTTTCGAGGAAGATCCGTCAGCAGAGAGATCACACAGTTGACCTTTGCACTACAATCTGTAATTCGTGACTTTGGTGAGTTAGCATTCTATACCATATTTTCAAGGGTACTCATATTTTTATAGGGAAAGAAATCAGATCTCATAGCTCCTTGGTGAAAGACCAGGAACCTCCCTTACCATACACAGATGTCGGTCGTTTGGCAAGTATATTTTTGGATGACTTTCTGGATCACTAAGGCAAAAGTAACCTGCCAGACAGCCTGAAAGTAGGCTTTGGCGAAGCTTTTGGGATCGTCGAAGGCCGCAAGAACCACATTGAAATAGCCTTTCCAAATGGTTTCGCCCCTATGATACATATAGTACGTGTTCGTTGAAGGAGTCGGGTTCCAAGACAAGATTGACCGAGCCTTGACAACATCCAACGAAACATGCATAAAGACTCTCATTGCCGGTAGGGTATAACCAACCCTGCGCAAAGATGGTAATGGTGTACCAAAGTTATCTTGTCATTGTGCTATGTCGTGATTGGGTCTGTCAGAGAAGCAGCTCAGTTGGGCTGAACTCCTTCGATGGCAAATTTTAAATAGCATTCGGTGACGGAGATGCGGAAGGCGGCCTCGAGCTCATGCACGAGAGATTGGATGTCCACAAGGACAAGGAAAGGTAATTAGGCATCAAGTGTTGGGTCTTGAATAGCTGTGGACTTGGATGTCTTATGAACTCGTTGATTCTGAGATCCAACGTGGTCGGGTGAAATGGGCTAGGAAAAGTCGTGCAACTTGGAAATTTTGTTTGCGTGAGTGTTGTAGAGTATGAGTCTTGTTGAATTGGATTTGGGCCTGAGATCTGGATCTGGGCCTTCATTCTGGACATTCCAGCGATCCACGTCGCGCCAGCCAAGACAGCAAAATATAAGCAAGTTGATTATGTTGTGTACAAACCTGCAGCAAGAGGATGACTTGTATGATGAAGACAGAAAGACAGTGGTGACGGGCGATGCATGCTTACGCCTATGCAATGCTATGCTTCCTGCAGGTCCTGGTCCGGAAAAGCAAGTCCAAAGCCCGAAGCACCTCATCTGGTGTAGATACTACTGTATCCGTATCTTGCATCCATGGTGTGCAAGTTACCTAACCTAACCTTAGGTACTGGCTCTGCCACACAACCAACAGAGCCTCGCCTCGCCTCGCCTCTCTACGGGCCCCCCATGGGTGAGAATTGTGGAATGGATTGAGTGATATACTTGATATGGGATGTGGATTCGTAGCAAATGACTACATCGGCGAACTCAGTGCAATGTCCACCGGACCTGAGGGACCCTTTTCGAGGCCGCGGAGCCTACGGCGCAGGAGTAAATGGGAGATGGTGCTTGCTGCGCTTCTCATCATCGGCGCTTAAAATAAGTGGGTGCCTGCGTCTTCATCCAGGATCGTAATCATTCTCGAGTAGAAGTAGAAGTGGATGGGCGAAAGATGAGGTAATAATGCAGACTGCGCTTTATGGCTTGAAGCTTCTGCCTTTTCTGAGGTGTAGGTGTAGATGTTGGTGTAGGTGTAGGCTGGTATAGGTCTTGATGTATGATGTACTTCCGCTTTGCAGCGTAGCGAGCAATAGGAAGGTGCGGATCGTAATCCCAACAGCGGATGTGGTGATGCGATGTTGTTGTTTGTTCAATCAATGCCCTGACGCTCGAGTAGTCGCAATAGCTAGGGTCCACTTTTAGCCATACTGGTAGAGTAGTTTGAAGCTCGAAGTACGGAGTAGGATTGTAGTGTGGTGTTGTAGCGGTGGTAGTCAGTTGTAACTACGGAGGTACGTTTGAGGTAGGGTGTCGCATTGCAGCTTCCACGGGGGGGTTCCATCCCCGGCGCTGGCAACAAGGGCAAGGGCATCTCGTGGAGACCTAGAGCTTGCACCTGCAACGGCGCATCCCAATGATCCCGTCCGTACGAGTACTCTCTATTATTGGACGGTACAAGACAGCTAGGTAGCCTCAAGTACCTACACCTACCTATAGGCTATAGCTACCTACCTATACCTTAACTTGATACA
This sequence comes from Hymenoscyphus fraxineus, assembly GCA_900184765.1. Taxonomy (NCBI): domain Eukaryota; kingdom Fungi; phylum Ascomycota; class Leotiomycetes; order Helotiales; family Helotiaceae; genus Hymenoscyphus; species Hymenoscyphus fraxineus. The sequence goes on from LT855407.1 coordinate 3,790,072, forward strand.
GTAGCACTGTAGCAGCCAATTCTTTATATTGCACTACGCCATTGCAGAGTCCGTGTCGTTAGCTAAAGCGTCGGCTATAGTTAGCGCATCGAAGCCCAAACCCACAACCCACAACCCACCGGCAACTCCACCGCACCGCACCAAGCTGCACTACTACACGGCGCTGTGCTGTACCTACAGGTACGAAGAACGTTATCGCGGGGGCTCGAAAGCCGACCGTTAGTTGATGACCGGCATGCACACAACAACGTGGGTGAGGCAATCGACCCGCTCCGTGGCCCCCGATATCCCCCGCAGTACGGAGGTATCAGTGCCCGTTCAGTGCCCGTTCAGTGCAAGATAGCACCTCCGGGCCAGTGCAGAGTACCTATGTACCTAGCCTAGCCCTAGGTAGGTACTGGTAGGGCAGATTCATCCTTAGGTGTCATTTCTAGGCCTACGCAGGGCAAGTACATAGCTACTCGTACTTGTACCGAGTATAGTACGAAAGCACTTACAGTCTAACTGTGTGAAACACCCTCAATTAGCCGAGTCTGTGCCACCAACCCCAACACATCCAACAGCAACTGAAAACCCCCTCGACCACAGTACCTAGCTGTTGCTAGCCTAGGGAACCCCCACCATGCTATCACTGCTCTACTCCGTACTCCACGTGGAAGTTGCCCACACCTGCTACCTAAATCCAACGGCAATCGCTGCATCTTAGGGGGCTCTTGATTTTGGTTGGCTCGGCTGCTGGTATACCGACAACTCGTCTCAATTCCCCAAATGCGTCGACCCTCCAAGGCGCAGGTCGCCTCACTGGCACGACTGGGCAACATGATGATCGTCCTTCTACCTACTGTATATTATTGGAGCCTGATTGAGCATGGCTTCAATGTCCACTTGGCCCGTCAGATACAACAATAGCTGCAAACGTCTGCCCTTCCGTGTCTCTCCATACCCCGTTAGAGTTTGCATCGAGTGTGTCTGCCTTCCACATTCTCGCTTGTGGCCCAGGATCTGGGTCGGACCCAATGTTGAAGAATATGTGCGGCGAGGCTTAACTTGCGGCTGTCTAAATTAAGCGCCTGAATGCTCAGTTCGCACTCATACTTTTCTATACCGTTTCTTGAGAAGACCATGGGACCGACCTCCTTGATGGTCTTAGCCACTTTCTCTTGGGTTGCCCTGCCTTTCCGGGCTACAGTCATCGTTTGACTGCGACATGTACAAATGGATCCTTACTTCCTCAGGTCTTCTTTTCTTCTCTGTTCATCCAATATCCAAATAAAGAACCAAGCACCGGTATATAACAGCTCTTCCCTCTTCGCATCTTTTTTATTTAGATACCCATCATCCCATCTTCAAACACCACTACAGACATACCACCCAGTACTCTGATTTTCTCTATTCCCATCTTTCCATCAGACTTCCTCTCTCACACGACATATTCAATTGGTCAACTTTTCATCAGCAAAATGTCTTCTTACACAACCCTTTCAACTTCATCTTCAACATACAACACCGCAATGGCTCGCATCTACTGTTCAGCAACAACACCTTGTAAGCCAGTCTGAAAAGCCCATTTTTCTTCTTCTTCATTTTTTGGGCTATACACAATCTCAAATTCTTCATGCTAACATTTCTCCATCCAGGCTCGAAAAACTTACGACGTGGTGATGATGATGGCCGGGACTCAGGTAAGCCTCCAACCAACAAACCCATTTCTGTTGGAGTCCATATGCTAATTAGAGATAGGCTACGGTAATTGAGAGGAATATGAGTTTCCAACAAATCTGTAAGGGTAAGTTGGTGTCATCCATTTTTCACTCTTTGGCCTGCCTGATTGGGGAGGGGACCGTTGTCGTTGGATTTCCCTCATCGGGGGATTAAGACGGCAATGGTCACATGATCTTAGCGAGCTGCAGCCTGGATTTCCAAGGACCCCCCTCTTTGCCATGACCAATCATTCGCTGACATCTCTCCTTCTAGATTTCTTCAATCCTTCCAGATGGTTAAGCCTTTTGATGAGCCACAATCCTGCTCGCGATGACCACAACACAAGGGACATCACATCACTTGGTGCTGAAACACAAAATCCAACCTTACATCAGCCTGCGGATCTCTTCGCTAGAAATTGCGTCTCTTTTCTTCGAGATCACGGACTCGGAAGGAAATACGTCAAGTACGAACTCTATCATGGACATCCAGAATCCCATGGTATGAAGTGGGCTTACGATGCCGAGACTCCATCGTGGAATCTTTAATGGATCCTGTGGAGATTTCATGACTAGAGATCTGAGACAACTCCTTCAAGGCAGTTTTGAGGTGGACTATGGATCGCAACGGAGGGCTTCTTGTACAGCATCTGTTTTGTTTTTGCTTTTCTTTCTCGCACTTTACACTTTGTTTTCTGCTTTTAGATCGTTACTCTCACGAGTTTTCTTGTCTTTTTCGTTGTTGTATTTCTGCGTTGCATTTAGATCATTGTTACTCTCTTCATGTACGAATTATGTATGAACTTTCATGTCACGAAGTTGGAGTTTTTCCTTTCATTCTCGTTGCTGTAGGATATACGATAGACGGCATACACATTAGATTAGAAGACGCGGAGTTCGAGTTATTTTTGCTTTATATATGTTTGATGATTTGCTCTATACCTGTTTGATGCTTCCCAATCTTGTCAGTTGTTTTTGCTTTGTTTTGCGTGTTTAACATTTGACACCTTTTGTTTTTGTATACGAGGAAAACAGCTACTCTGCTATCTTTACTGTCTACATAATCTCTAATTCAGATATAATAATACATGACCATAACATTACCGGTATTCAGAAATCATTCTCCTCTTCTCTTACTGTGAAATCACTTTTATCGGCCCTTACTTATCAAGACGATGAACTTCAAACCCTTGGATAATGTAGATGTCATGAGCGCCACTTTGGATATCGAGAAGGAAACTTCTTCATCTTTAAATCACTTTGCGAACCTACCCAAGCATATCCTTCACTACCCCAGACACGGACTCATACCCTCACAAATACCCCTACTCCGTATAAAGCGTCTCCCAACTACGCGTACCTTCATCCAAAGTCCACTGCTCTAAAGATTTAAGAATCATTGTAGAGTATAGAACCAACCAACCAACCATCCATACCTCAACCATACCAACACACCAAAACCAAAACCAACACCAAACACCAAACAAACGAAAGTCCAAGCCACCCGCCCCTTTCCACGCTCCAACCGATCGATATCCAGGGATTCCTGCGCGACATCTATTTCTACAAGGTCTGCATGTGTGATCAACCAAGTAAGTAAGTTACCAGCCTCCCTCACAAAACCGATCGACAACCAACAATCCCCAACGTTACCCAACCAACAAACCAACCTGGTACCCTTCGAAATAAGAGCTTTTTCTAAAAATACCACCCCCCCCCCGTTTAGACTACGAGCTAGTCCGCTTCCAACCACGCAGTACCGACATCCACCTACCCACGTGCCAACCATGGTCTGACAGTCCATCGAGGGGAAATAAACGCGTATAGTAGTTCCTGTACAATGATGAAAACCGATGATTATAACGGGGTGGTTTGGGGCGGGACGGGGATCATATTAACTCATCCAGTAACCAGCAAGTACAGTAAGTACATGTAAGCGAGTAAAGTGCTAGTAGGTACCGTAATCCACGATAAGATTTACATTACATAGCCACAGCACGCACTAGCCACTCCACTCCACTCTACCTACGTACAAGTTGTCAGCATCCACATCCACTTCCACAGAAAGATCTAAGCCCTCAGCCCTATGGATCTTTTTGAAAAAAAAAAAAAGAGCCGCGGTAGGCTATTGCGGGTTCTCGTAATGTGAAACGTGCTGTGCTGTGAGGAAAGTAAAGTAATCTTACCAAGATAAGCTACACTAGGCGGGTGGGTGGGTGCTTATGTTATGTTTAAATATACCTTGTACCTTGGCTGTATGATGGGGGGGTTCTCGGCTGGGTGTGGAGGAAGGGGGAAGATGTTGGAGGGGACTTTTTGGAGTTGGTGAGGGGGGAAGTGGGGAGGGGGTTGCTGGTACTGATGGATAGAGATGTTAGTGTAAGTTGGCTAAAACAACAGTGTTACCCCTTTGACATCACAACTGGCAATAGACTGGTGACCCATAACTCTGATGTGATAGAAACAAATATATTAAACAAAAAACTACCACGTTACTTTAGTTGCCCCAACTCCACGCACCTCGCCAGTAGGACTCGAATCTAGAGATCCCATATCCCCGACGCCAGATAAAGCACCCCAAGAAAAAGCGTCGTACGCACGCCATCAATTCCGCCCCTCCCCCACCCTATTTGCGTGCGCTATTGAGAAAATAATCGTACACCAGGCCCTCGTTGAAGAATACGAGCCATTACTATCAAAGCAATACAGTCCCCTNCTGGAACTCCAAGATGTAAATCGACGACCAAAATCCTGAGCATGCCGAAGATCTTCAGCCTACAATAAGCCACCACCTCCCCTATCTATTTTTCATCATCGTCTTCAGCCCCATCTTCGGCCTGATCACTAGTACTGACAACCCGAATGGATTTGCCTGTTTTACCGGAAGGTGTAGTCTGGTCAGCAACATAAGCACCTCTCGAAACGCTCTTCTTCACAGATCGCTTTCCAACAGAAGACATCTTTTCAGGGGTACCCAGTTGGATGACGTCCTCCGTAGCGACCATTGTTAGACTGGAATTCCGCGAAGATCCTTTGGCTTTTCCATAAGTTTTTAGAGGGTTCGCCTTAGCAGTCTTCTTGGTTACTGGGGTTTGTGGACGACTTGCGCTTTGGCGTGATTTGAGGATTTGGGTAGAGGCGGTTCGTCTGACGGCTTTCACTGCTCCTTTAACTGCCATCATGCTTGCCGAAGAAGCGGACCGTTTGAGTCCTTTTGGGGCCTTGATGGCTCTCTTTTTTGGGCTTCGAGGGTTTCCTGCGTCCTCCCCATCAGCACCCAAGAATTCCTTGAGTTTTCGCTTGCCAGCTTTGACGCCAGCTTTGAGGACATCTTTGATGGCTTCCTTGACTGGCTTTGGGTCCTTTGGCTTGGGCCCAAGTACACCACGGCAATTATCGCTGCCACATCTGCACTCTTGGATATTCTTGGCCGAAAATGGATCAAAGTTGTAATCGTAAGTCAATTCGTCGCCAGTCATGATGGGATTGTCGCCGGCAAATAGAGCCATTCGGGGTTTGCCAGCAACAAGCCATTTGACCATTTTGCAATTTGGTTTGCAGGAATGATTGATAAATCTAGCAATACTGCCCTTGGTGCCATCGAGAATCATATTTTGGTCGAAAGACATGAGATAGTAGCACTTGAAGAATCGTTAGTTTGTAATCACGTGTAATGCAGGTCATATGACATACCTCGTTATTTTTATAGACCTCATTCATACGCCTATCGCATTCTTCTTCGGTGATAATCTCTCCGGTATATTCGACAATGATTTGGTTGGGCTCGAAGCAGCGGTTACTTCTCACGCCATATCCTCGGTCAGCAGTCTTGAGAACCTCGACACCGATTCTATACTTTCCACCAGCCTTGCGGCGTTCAGAAAGCTCAGCAAAAGCACGATTTCCACAGTAATTACGGCCAACCCTGCAATTGTTATCATCACACTCGTAAAACATAAGTCGGTTTTGACAGCGTTCATCACATCCATGCTCTTTTGTGCATACGCATTGCGACGAGAAGGCGTCATATTTCTCTGGCTTCTTCCAGAAATCTTTGGCATTGCCAACGAATTGATCTTGTGACCTTGTTAGCTATGTTGGGAAAAAGGGCATGAATACATAAACTTACTGCTGTGTGTCTTCGACCACTGATCTGGTTTGGGCTGTCCGGGAGGTAATGGGGAACAAACATCAAATGGCAGCTTGAAATCTCTGCCAATCTCCATCAGCCGCTGGCCGTGGAACAATGGCATGGGCAAAATCTTTCGTGGCTTCTCCTCAGGTAGGCTACCGTCATTGTTTGAGCTGTAAGGCGATTTATAAACTTTAGGAGGCACCTTAGCGGGGGCGAGCTGTCCAGCGTATAAACCCTTTGTCAACCAAACTTTCTCTCTCTTGCCTACAATCTTGGGTTCCGGTGGTACTGGTTCCTCTACTTTAGGAACTGGCTGCTTTACCGCAGGCGCCTCCGCAACCTTCTTCTTTTTGCTTGGTCGCTCTTCAACAACTAGTTTACCATTGCTCCAAATTTCGTGAATGACCTTTATAGTCTCTCTCTTCGCAAATTCATCGGTATCTTGTAATCTCTTGAGCTCCCGAGGTACTTTTGGTAGGTCCACTTTTGCTGCCAGATTTGACAATCCCTCATCAAGAGTTTGTCGACTGCGCTTTCCCAATACGCTAAACTTTTTGACGACCTTATCGCTTGTGGAGAGCATCGATTTGCGCCGATTGACAACCTTCTTCACAGGAGTCTTTTTCGCGTCCTCAGCTAGACCAATCTGGCTCTTGGACCTGGGGAGCTTCTTGACGGACCAATCGGGGTTGAAAGCCTCATCGGCCGCCTGTATAAGCTGATCTGCTTCAACCAATGTATCGCCAGATATAGTTCGTCGACGCGGCTTAGGCGCGACAGGAGTGCCATCTGGATTCTTGAGATATTTTCTCGGCGCATGAATAGCTGTGCCACTTAAGACCTTCACGTTGTATGTTCCAACACTGGCGCGAGCGCGACGACTGCGACCAGAGGATTCGGCAACGACCTCTGTTGGTGCGGCTTCTGGAGGGGGCGCGACGGCAGTGACTATTGTTTCGAGTTTTAGGGAGGTAGAGGAGATGCTCGCTTCGTCGCCAATGCTGGTAGGTGGAGTTGAGGAGGACGATGATTGTGGATCGGAAGCGACATCGACGGTGATAGTACTGATAATTGAATTTGAGGGAGACGCACGCGTCTCATCGAGATGGGTGGCTGCGAGAGGACTCGCTGCCACTCTCTCTAAGAGTGCAGAGAACATTATGTTGTTGTGGTGGAGAGTAAAGATCGCGTTGCATGCGATGCGATGTGGTGTTGTGAGAAGACGCGGGTGGTCGTGGTCGTGGTCGTGGTGGACCAGGCCAGTGCAGGTAGTGGTTTGCTTTAAAGGTTAGCTCACACACAGCGGAGACAGTTGCAGTCGTAGTGGAGCTGACAGAGCCCGAGAATGACAAGAGGACTGTGAATGTGAATTTGTCAGAAGGAGCAGCACGATGGGCTCAGCAGATGCCTGCTGGTCCTGTGTCTCTCGGACAGCACTCGCGATGGAGCGGAGGGTCAATTGAATGGGTGTGGTGCAGGTGTTTGCTGATGTTGGTGTTGTTGTGTTATGTTATGCGGGGACGGACTGGAGGAGGACTGGCAGTACTCTAGTGGCAGTGGCACTTGAGAGGAAACCTTGCCTTGGGCTTGGGTTGTGTTGAAAGTAGAGGCTGGGGCGTTGGCTTCATAATCGGCCGGACACTACCCCTGCGCCAATGAGAAACCACCAATTTCAGATTGCGTGCCTCCAGGAATCTAGAGTTCTCACTAGGTGACTAGAGCAACCAACCTGCAGTGAACCGTCTTGAGTTTATCCAAAGCAAAAGCATGACATAACACCTGAGAAGGTTGGATCAACTTTTAAATCCTCAAGGCACTTGAGCTCCCAGAGTCCAGTAGCCGTTGAGTACAATTGAAACGGCCCCCTGCTTTGGTAATGCATCAGGATACACTAGAACGAATAACAATACAACCACTCCTTTGCTTCTCCAAGTCTGAGCGACATGTAGAGTTTATACAATGGGGCTTACGAAGCTACAAGAGTTGCGACATGAATTCCTCGCTTCCCTGTTAAGGCCTCAGAGCTCATACCCTGTCCAGCGAGTGCTAAACTACAACACTTCAAGAAAGAAACACCAAAACAGAGACTCCACTCACTAATAAACGATCTAGAGCTGCATCTGTAGATCTGGGAGGTTGGGACATCTCTACCACCTTGATTATCTTGACCTGGCGCCAACTGTTGCCCTTTGGGTCAATTCTGCGATAAAAGCTCTGATAACCATGGCGTAACTCAAAACACCTCACAGAAGCCTAGTTACTAGGAGCCTGATCAATTCCAATGTATTCCCAACCATATCTCAGTCTTAGAAGCAAGCATACGTAACAGTGTCTGCAAGTTCTCGCAGTGACCAGAATCGATACCTGCGTTCTCCTTTTCTGCATGACCAACGTTCCACATCAAGAGTCTTGCGTAACAAATGCCTCTGACCATTTTGAATCTGTAGGTAATAAGTAGATGCATCTAAGCCAGGAGATGCCCTGCTAGAATGAAGATATAAGAGACAATTTTTGTGCAATAACATACCAATATTGTTGGGAAGGCAGGGTTACACAAAAAGGGAGAAAAGTGGCAGTATAGCGAATCCAGCTGATATAGTCAAGCAGGACCACACACCTTACCAAAACAGAATAAATATATAGGTGCTTGGATAAATTCTGTCTAGCTAATAATCACTACCTTCGACATCAATGATAGGCATAGAAGTTGCGTAATTGGAGATGATTGATGTTTTTTCTGCCCCTCTTTTATATTCTGACAATGGAAGAGCTAGAATTAATTGAAATCTTCTTAGCAGAATCAAATTCTGATTTCTTAACTCAAGTTAAGTCTCTCTTGAATTCGTCTGAGATAATAATCGGTTTCTTAATGTTAATAACCAGCACTAGTAGTATACTGAAGGGGACAGCAGCAGAATCTTCTAAATGTGATAGTATTATGCCCTTTATGTTACAAGTCTGACGACTTTCTAAATTTAGGGATAATTCCAATTTACCCTCTCCCTTGGCGCTTCATGCTAGACACAACTATTGAATTCTATCAAATACCTCAGATAAATAGATATTATGCTGCTATCTAATTTTATCCAGGCTACGAGTTTAAATATACATCCTACAAGCAATATCGATCAGGCTGATCGGTCTTTACAGAAGTAAAGACCGAGTTTCCAATTTCGCTACGACGCAATACTTCATCAGAAGTTCTTCTAGTTTTCAATGCCAAATCCTGCTCACTCTCTCTAGCGTATCGGAATCTTTGGGGTTCAGATGTTCTTTGAGAGCTTTAGCAGCATTAGCAATTAGCCCTAATGTACTTTTGCCACCTCAGATCATTTCGTTGATGGCAATATTGGCCTACCCAATTCCTCGTGGCTCCCGTGGCTATATTGCGTGTTGCATTGCGTGTTTTGGCGAGGAGTTGGAAGAGTTGGGAAGCATGGGATATGAAAAGGGATTGGGACAGCTTTCAATTATTTATTCACAATTATACAACAATGGCTTTTGCGCAAAGATACTCTATATGTATAAAATGATGGAGGCCAGAGAGGTGGCGATGGGTTGAGAAGAGAGTGTGGAAGTCAGTCTCCCTTTCTCTATGATACTGCCATCTCACGGGTTGTTCCATATTGAAACCGAGTTTTGAGTTTTTTCGAACCTTTTGATATATCTGAGGAAGCAAAAATAAGAGCTTCGCGTGCAACAAACATCATACTACTGTAGTTAGCATTGTAGGGATCCTCCAGTTTTAATGCAGCTACTCGTATTGACGTTACTCTACAAATGTCTAGATATGTAGGTTTCTATTTCGCACATGATTGAGCGATGGAGCACCCATGCCAAGCCATGTAGCGTGACTTACCCCTGCAGGCTACTAGAGCTTACTTGCGTTGCCACATCAAATTTTGGCTGTGCTATCGCAAGCGTCATCACCACCAAAATATTTGTACTCAGCGAACTCAGCGCAGCCACAAAACAATTTCAACGGCATCTACAACAACCCAACGACGCGACTCAGACTGCAAGTGCAAGGGCAAATCTTCACTGCATATGCCTCGGGAAACATAACATGCAAATGATGCGATAGCGATACGATACATTACGATACTTTTAATAATTACTACCAATTAATTAACTTTTGCGCCAGCCTTCTACTTGGAATTTTCTTCTCTTCGCCTGGGCCATAGCGAAAGCTACCTACGTAGTTTTGAAAATTCAAGTCAAGGTTCCCACCTTGCGCCTCCTGCTTTATGAATCCTCAAGCAGCATCTTCAGCCGACCAGACACAAACCAGACCCCAACTCAAGACGCCCCATATACTACAGTCGCGAGAGTTAGGCGAGCAGGGAGCGCCTCAGTCTCAATATGTTCAAGCCATAGCATTGAAACCGGCGCCAGTAGCCAAGTCATGGGCGCATTTCGTTGCTGGAGGGTGAGTTTTGCTTGATTGTGACTTTTTTTCTTTTTCCCCGCAATATACCACATCCTCAAAACATGCTAATAGATTATCCTCTGTAGAATAGGGGGAATGACCGCAGCAGCCGTGACCGCTCCCCTTGATGTCCTGAAAACTCGACTGCAATCCGATTTCTACCAGCAACAACTCTCCCAATCGCGCCTCGCAAAAGGCATATCCCCACACGCGCACCTCTCAGCCTTCAGATCCGGCATCCTCCATTTCCGAGAGACCTTCCAGATTCTAGGCTCCGTCCATCGCGTAGAAGGCTTCCGCGCACTCTTCAAAGGACTCGGACCAAATCTCGTCGGTGTCGTTCCAGCGAGGAGTATAAATTTCTTCGTGGTAGGAAATGGGAAGCGGATAATTGCAGATTACGGGAACAATGGGAAGGAGAGTGCGTGGGTTGTGTTATGCGCAGCGTCTCTGGCTGGGATTGTGACCTCGACCGTTACGAATCCGATTTGGATGATCAAAACGAGGTTACAACTGGATAAAAATGTGGTGGAAGAGGCTGGAGGTACGGCGAAGAGGGTCTACAAGAATAGTTGGGATTGTATCAAGCAGGTCGTGCGAAAAGAGGGGATCCGTGGTTTATACAAGGGCATGAGTGCTAGTTACCTGGGCGCTTCGGAAACTGCTTTGCATTGGGTGTTGTATGAGCAGATGAAGAAATCACTAGCCAAGCGCGAGGCGAAGCTCATTGAAAGTGGGCGACAGAGAACTCTCTGGGATAATATTGTTGACTGGACCGGTAGTACTGGTGCAGCGGGTGGTGCAAAATTGGTCGCGGCTTTGGTCACTTATCCACATGAAGTAGGTCATCTCCTTCCCCATGTTCTCGGCCTACTAACGTTTTTCTAGGTCGCTCGAACCCGTCTCCGTCAAGGGCCCACGGCCAACGGAAAACTGAAATACACAGGCCTCCTCCAATGCTTCAAGCTGGTATGGAAAGAAGAAGGAATGGTAGCAATGTACGGAGGCTTAACCCCTCACCTCTTACGAACAGTGCCCAGCGCGGCAATCATGTTTGGGATGTACGAAGGCATTTTGAAGCTACTACATGCTGAGCGGTGACGAAAACGCTCATCATAATGACTAGGTGTAAACATGATCACAAACACAATCATGATCATGGATGAAAAAAAGAACTGTAAGGAACGTTACTTGTACAATATCTGCATACTATGTGAAAAAAGAAGGGATTTGGGCGGAGGACGGGACCTGGGGGGTTCTGTAACATGTACATGTACTTCGCTCTTGGGTAACAATGGGCTACGACTGGCTGGATGATGGATGGATGGATGGATACCTTGGGGGCCTCGGATCTAGGTGGCCCGGATGGGCAAACCCCCTTCTCATGAATAATACAATTCAATTGTAATCATCGCTATCTCTTTATTGACTGAGGGATAGATCTAAGACGAACCGTGCATTGAGGTTTCAAGGAATCGATGCTTAAAATACTATGAAGATTGCCTACGTTTGAATTTGGTTGGCAATGTCTGGAGTCAAATAATATACCCACTGGAATACATTTCCTTTGGACCATTAATATTTCTAGGTCAAACGTGGAAAAGAGAGTAGGTAGGTAGATATATGGCCAGGGAGTCCTCACATTGAAGGGAAAAGGAAATTGTGTCAACAGCTGCAAATATTCTGGTATCCAAAATTGACTCCTCCTATCCTGTCCTGTTTATTATATTATACACCAATGATCCCACATTCCAAACGCACTCGCAATTTTGTTGAAGGAAAATCCGTGATATATCCTCACTTCAAGTTTCTCGGTAAGTTACTGCAACACACTTACCACCACATATAGCAATATCTCACTTTACTTCCGTCAACTTTCAGGTAACGATTAACGCTCTGCGTCGACATTATCCGCGTTCTTCATCACGCCACTCGTTATGTCCTCCCAACGCAGAAGGTTGGACTCTTGCACCTGGATCTACATTCCCTGTCACAGAGGGAGACCCAACCTCTTCTGGATTATCACGATACGGTTCACCTGCAGCATTGTCTTCAAGGAGACGTCTCGTCGTCGTCTGGCGATCTGATCTATCGTTGCTAGAGCGGTTTGCGAGGCGCTTGATGGGTCGAATCCATTTCGCGTTCGTCCATTCGGTTGCGGAGAAGAGGGAGACGATTGAGATGAGCTGTGGGGGTTTGGTTAACTTGGTCGTACTGCACTGTGTAGACTTTGAGATAGATATTGAGCCAAATGTGATGTAGTCGTATGCTCCAATCATCCTTATTCGATTCTTTCAACAGTCACAGAGGCTATGAAGCAAAAGTCCGAGAATACAAATGCAAAACAAACGATATGTAGGAAAGATAAATCCATACCTTTACCACAAAAACCATTACAGCCACAAGCAAGAGCAGGCCAGCCTGGATTTGCTGCGACTTCCTCATAGGTCCAGAGCAATGGGCCGTTCTTTTGAATATCTCTGAGCAACGTGAGGGTTCACCAAAAGGAAATGCTCGGTCCTTTACCGAGTTGAACCCGCAGCACTTAAACGAATCCTGTATTCTCTTGATCGTAGATTCGTCCTTGGACGCAAACAGGGACCTCCATCTCTCCTCGAGGCCGCATTGTAGTGTGGAGGGCGGAATCATATATGTCAAGGCCAAAGTCGCAACCACCGTTTCATATATGAGCTGGAAGCATATGACGGCTACGAGGGGAATGGTAAGTTGGTATTGCTCCGTCTTGGAGGCTCGTTGGATTAGGCCATACACGCCTTGCATGGAAATGCCGGTGATGATTGGGAGAACAAGCGTGAAGAGGGCGAGGGCTTGAGAGATGGGTAGATGGAGGTAGCGAATTTGGGAATAGGAATATCTTTTTTCAAGTCAGCCTAAAATGCCAATATATGTTTTCTCTCTTTGATATAAACTGTTTCCATAAAGATTGGTGGATATAGATAGTCACTTACCCCGCAATAGCTGTTAGAATAAACAGCAACTGAGGTTATTAGTAATATGAAAAGACCAGAATTCCTAGGTGATTAGTTAAGCTTACAAGTGGTCCACCCCAGAGAAAGAACTTTACGATATGGGTCATAATGCTGGATAAATTCCAAGGAGGAAGGCTGAGAAGGGAAAGATCTCTGGTGCCCGCTTGATTCTCAGGATGATGTGGCAGATAAATTACAAGATACCCGTCGATTTTGAAGTGTTATTCTGCAGTCACTTGAACATTGGATAAGAGATTCGAGATGAAGAGGAGGATGAAGAGGAGATGGAGAAGATGGAGCAGAGAGAATGTTGGGAGAGGACAAACGAATCAGGGAATGGGATGGGCATGTTGTACCACATCACCACAAGTTTACTTGTGGCTCCAAGCAATTACGATGATGTAGCTACCTACATGTGAGCTGAGGGGGAGAATGAGCACGTGGGCTCCAGCTGGGGTAGGTAGGTTGCTGGTACTTGGGTAGGGAGGGTACAGCCTTGCTGGAGGGGGGAGTTTGCCTTGACGTTGGTATTGGCACTGGCACAGGACAAGCACGTGCCATGCCCCGCCAGAGATTGTTGGGTACCCTCCACTGGGCTGCATTCTCAATTGGGAAGCTGTCAAGCATAGCATAACATAGCTTGGGTGACTACTTGGAAGACACAATACCATACCTACCAAACCTGCCATACTCATACCATAGGATCTGTAGCATTCACCTCAACTGCAACACAATCACGTTTTCTAGCGACTGATAATCACACGCCACTGTACCCCTCGCCACGCCTAATCTAAAGGTTCTTCCTACAATTAGGAGTACTTCTACACTCACTGTACAGCCTCAGATCAGATTACGATCGCATCGCACGACACCCCTCAAGCAGAACTGAACGAGTCTTACTCTATTAAACGTGCGCCAGCTTCGACCTCCCATACCGCCACGATGCAGGCAATGCCAGATTCGCGCCAGCAGAGCTTCGAGGAGATCTACGGCCCTCCAGAGAATTTCCTAGAGATAGAAGTAAGTGTCTCGTGCATTGGATCCTCTATTCATACACCCTTACTCACCATCTATCTTCTCCAGGTTCGCAATCCCAAAACCCATGGAATGGGTCGCAATATGTACACAGACTACGAAATTGTATGCCGAACCAACATCCCCGCCTTCAAGTTGCGACAGAGCAGCGTGCGCAGACGCTACTCGGATTTTGAATACTTTCGTGATATCTTGGAGCGAGAATCGGCGCGTGTGACCATTCCACCGTTGCCAGGAAAGGTCTTTACAAATCGCTTTAGTGACGATGTGATTGAGCACAGAAGGGAAGGGCTACAGCGGTTCTTGCAGATTGTAGTTGGCCATCCTCTTTTGCAGACGGGTAGTAAGGTGTTGGCGGGCTTCGTTCAAGGTGAGTTGAGCACCCCATTCCAAGTACTCTCGTCAAGCGTGGGCGCAGAAAAGAATAGAGAAAACTTGTGTTATTCATACATCCGATATCGCTACACTACGAAATCAATGCTAACACCAAGCTTACACAGATCCAAACTGGGACCGCAACGCTTGGTGAAGTTTAGCCACATTAAACAACGATGAAGAAATGGTGAAACGTAGACCACGGAAGCTACAAAAGCGACGACCGAGTACGATGATAATGACCCAGCCGCACGATATTTATTTCCTGCAAAAAGCGCGAACCGTTTGAGTCTCCATTGATGGGGGTGTGGGGTTAAGGGGTTTATTGAGGAAAGGCAAATACCTTTTTTTTTCCTTTGCTTTGTATGGGAGGGGCATTAGGGATAATCCAATGTATCCACAGGTGTTTTGATAAGGGCCTTTCAATAGTTTTCCTAATTCCATTTAGCGTTGTCGAATCAACCCTTTCCAGTTTCCGGCACGGTTTTGAGAGTAATTAGTTAAAATAATGCTCTGAGGAATTTGGGTGAAAAAGATGTCTGGACCGGTACGGTATTCGAGATCTTTGCCATCAGCTTGCGAACCTTTGTACTTGAATACGGATACATCCATACATTCATATCATACCTACCATGGGTGCCCACTGGTTCTCACATATTTCATATCACTCGCACGCCTACTGTTTTCGAACCCTCGAGATGAGCGGAGCCATCATGTTCAAGCATCATCTTCAAGCAATCAAGTGAACAAACCCCTTTTCTACTATCCATCCCGGTTTTGTAAATTCTATAGTGACCAATATATCTCTACCTGTAGCGCTAGCACATAACAATTCCCTCTCAATATTCATTCCTTGTTTTCATATATTCGGTAAGAGTCTCGGTATTTGGAAATCAAATTGCAGATTTCAACTTGTAAATGTCAACTTTTAATAGTATGTAAGGAAAGGTTTGATACCATGTAAGGAAAGACGCACTTAGTGGGCCATTAATCATAGCTTTTGATATGATATGTGAGGTATGAGATTCTTAGGGATTCTTAGGGATCACTTATTCGAATTGCTGGACTTGGGAATTTCGAGTTTGTGAGTTGCGATAATTGATGGACTTGAAGGGTATGATTATGATATAATGGCTGTTTATTCGAAATTGGATAAGAGGAGAGGAGGAGAGTTACCTATGATGACCGTTATAGATTTATGATTTATAGATTTACCCTACGAAAGCTGGTTTACGATTATATAGAGTAAAAGTTCCACCGGAAGGCGTAAAAACAGGGGTTAGAAAGGAAACGACCAGGGTTACAGCCTAAAAAAGCGGGTCTCACTACTTATACTACCCTAAAAAAGGGTAGTAAATTAGCGTAGAACCTAAGGTTAAGGGATCTAACTAATAAGTGCGATTTGTCTAATCCTCCTTAGTGTTTTAACTACTTAAGGAGTATATCTAGGCTCTATATATAGCGGATTTACCCCTAGACTTACTATGTAATAGGTCCCGGGCCTCCTAAGTATTATATACTACAGGTTTTACCTTTAGATAAAACATATAATAGGTCCCGGACCTCCTAAGAATTATAGAATACCCCGCCCTCGTAACTCTATATATACCTAGCTATAAGATTTACCTCTAAACAAACTATATAAGAGGTCTAGGACCTCCTAGGATTATATAATACCTCGCTCTTATAGCTCTAGGCTCTAGACGAAACACGTAACAGGTCCCGGGCCTCCTAGGTATTATATAATCCCTCGCTCCCGTAGCCCGAGGCTCTAGACAAAATACGTAATAGGTCCCGGGCCTCCTAGGTATTATATAATCCCCCCCCCCCCTTATACTAATTTTAGACTTTAGTCCCCGTAAATACTACTCGGACTTACCTAACATTACACCGCCTACTATACTATATACTACTATAACCTTAATTCTTATCTAAAAAATTTATAACTTAGTATAAAATATTTCGTAGTTACTATAATTTAACTATATCTATCTTTTTATTTAATATATTATATCTATAATTAGTAATATAGCCGTATAGGTACTTTAGAAGCGTTAGCTATATAGCTCGCTTAGTAATATATAGGCTACCCTATTAAATCTACTTTTCTAGAGATAATTAAACCTTCTTTATTACCTAACTAGCTTATTTATCGCTCGTTTTTAATAGTAGATTTTTTATTTTAATATTAAAAAGGTACTCTTATAATTTATATATTATTATTATAGTTAAATACCTATTATTATATTAATATTTATAGGTTTTTTCGAGTTACTCGCTAACCCCTATATTACTATACTACTAGTAGATATTAATTTTTCTATTATAAATTAAGGATAATACTAGACTTCTACTATTTAAGGTATTACGCTAAACCTTATAGTATACCTTTAAGTAGATACTATTATAGAGGGGAAGACTATATAGTTCGCTAGCTTATATAAGAGCCCGCGCCTACGTTTATATTATAAGTAGTAGAGAACGATTTTAGATAATAGGAGTAGTAAATAAATAATTATAATAGCTTTTTATACTAATTTATAAGCGAACTATATTAATATATATTAGTCGAGTCTTTCCCTTAAATCCTCTCTTTTCTCCTTTATTAGTTCTATAACTACTATGTTAGTTTAACTCTAATAGAGAGTCTAGATAAAGTATTAATATAAATAGAATAGTATTATATTCGACTATTGAAATATATATACCGAGTAAAGGTTATAGGTGTCTACTATTATATAGCCGTGCCAAGGTACTAGGGTTAAGCCCTGAAGGCTACCTTGTACGTACTATTACTTATACCGAGTATTCACTTAATATTCGTAAAGTAATACTAGATTTACTCTTAAAAAGAGAAGTAAATACTCGGTACTAGAATAACTATTACCTAAACTAAAATCTATCCTATTCCGTTATATCTCTTGTCTAATTAGAAGGCTCTATTTTTTCGCTTATTTGTCTTTACTATTATTAGATCTATTATCCTTATTATTACGTTTAACCTACTCCTTAATTATAATATTAATCTTATTTGTATTAATTAAATTTATAAGCGCCTAGTAGGGCTTTAATTTTATTATAGCGTCGGTAGGATTCGAATCTCCCTTAATCTATATAATATTATAGATCTCTTATTGTTCGTATACCTATTATAAAGCTATAACGTTAATTATAAGGCGCTTCTCCTTAGTAGTACTAAGTTTTATAAGGTATTTATAAATTAACTTTAAATCTATATAAATAGTAAGCTCGATATCTTGTCTAAGGATAGCCTTAATTATTAATTTAATTACTTCGGTAGTATTAAAACCTTCGCTTAAAGCGTATAGTTCGGAAGTAAGTGTAGTATTTTGGCTTAGACTAAATAGCGTACTTAAATTCGTATAGGAGAAGCTCTAGCTATATACCTCGAATTAAGGGGTAATTATATAAGGTAGGTACCTAATTTAAACAACTCGAATATCTAGGCTACTATAATACTAAATATTATATCCTCTCCTACTTAGATAAATAGTACTCCTCCTAGAGTATTAATAGCCTTAATTCTATATAGAAAAAGCCGGCTACCCTTACCTATATTATATAGATTTTCCTAGAAAATAAAGTAATTTGTTTAAGATTTATATACTTATATAACGTTTAACCTATTCTAAGCTATATCTGTTTATAGGAGCTAAAGATATTAAGTAATTATATAATTAAGTAAGTATAGAGTACTATAGATAGTACCTACTAAAAGTACTATAAATACCCTTAATAACATCTAGTTTAATTATTTTAAGCCTTTTAAGCCTAAAGAATATATAAGTTTTAAGCTCTCGAAGGTTTATATTAAGGAGCCTTCTTACCCCTCTTTTACTTCCTTCTTTTAACTACTATAATATATAATATTCTTTCTTACCTACTTCTCTAATCTTTCTATAATATCTTTTATCCCCTTCTTATATTCTTTCTTATCTCTAATTATATCTATATAAGTCCTTACCTTCCCTACACTAGGTAGTATAGTAACTAGTAGCTTAGGCGGTTCTAGTAGAGGCTCTAGTAGTAGTAATAAGCGTTACTTTAAGCTAGGTAAAGAGTATTATAAAGAAGACTAGGAGATCTTTCCCCTTAGGCGTCCCTCTCTCGAGCTTTAACTTACTAAGTTATAAATAAAGAATAGAAAGGACTATATAAGAAAGAAGAGGTTAAAGGCTAAGAAGGTAGTAGAGAGGGTAGTAGAATCTACTACTTAGGTTANATAGTAGAAGAGTAAGCTTCTTATAGCTACTCTAGTAGAACTCTTATAGTACTTATTCTAGTATTTTACTTTTTACTTTTTTACTTTTATAATACTAATAATTCTATAGTTATATTACTATTACTTAGCTACTCTTAACTTAGCTAAGGGTAAGGTTAAGCTTATAGCTCCCTTTCTAGCTAGAACCCTTTCCCTAGTTTAGTATTTTATTTAAATATCTCCTATAAGTCTCTTAGACTAGAGTATCTTATAAGATTCTATTCCTTAAATACTAGTTCTTTTACCCGCGTCTATTAAGAATTATACTAATAATACTATTAATAATAACTTTATTAGAGGCTCTAAAAAAGAGTCTAAAAGTAAGGAGGGTAGTATTCTTAACTTAAATAAAGAAGATAATAATAATAATAAGAAAGAGCTAGAGTTTATAGTCAAAAGTAACCTTAATATAGTTAATACCCTTAGGTATTTTAATAACCTTCCTTCTAAGCTAGGTATACTAGCTCTACTTTATAATAATAGTAAATAGAAGATACTTTGTTCTATTAACTAGAATATTAGTCTTAAGAAGTTAGAGAAGATACTTACCTTAAAGTCTTATACTTTATATATAGAGCCGATTATTATCTAGCTTAAGGGTAAGTAGTATAGTAGGAAGGGTAGGTATAATTCTTATTATAAGGTAAGTTCTTTTCTATTCTTTTCTTATTTAAGCTAACCTTTTTATAGTAGTATAAGTAAAAGGTAGAGGGTAAGATACCTTATAAGAGAATATAGTTTTAAGAGTATATATCCTTTCTAGAGATAGATACTATAGAAGGAAAGAAGATAATTTAATTAGATACTTATATAAATTACTAGATAAATAATTAAGAAGTAAAATATTTATTTTATAACTAAAATAGTAAGTTCTACTATTATTTTTCCTTTTCTATACTAACTTATATATAGATACTAGTAGAACTACCCTAGGTTACTCTCCTTTAAAGAAGCCTTAAACTAGTAAGGTTTACTTAAGTATTATTATTATTTCGGGTAGCTATAATCTTAATATAGTTAAGGGTTATTAGAAGGCTTGTAAAGAGCTTATAAGTATTAATAAGTTTTTCTAGGAGAGAATTACTTCTCTTAGTAAGAGTAAGATAGTCTTTCTTATTAAGTCTCTTAATCCCTCTAACTTCGAGCCCTTTAGTAATAATAATAAAGGTAATAATAATACTAGTACTAGTAAGTATAAGGGAGGATCGGGTAGTAAGAGTACTAGTAAGAAGCGTAAGTAGTAAGCTTATACCTTATAAAGCTAGCTAGTAGTTCTTTATTCTTCTATTCTTTTAGGTTCCGGGTAGTATTTAGTAAGTTCTTTAAATAGTTTTTCTTATAGTATTTTAAACTCTTTATTTATACTTTCTTTCTTTATTAATCTTTTTAAGCTTCTTACTTTATTCTTCTATTTTTAAATTAATAGTTTTTAAGTAAGATAGCGTACTAGAAGATACTTAAGAATTCTTAAAAGTAATATTTTTTACTATATAATATTCTACTAATATACCTATATTTTTTCTTACTTTAAGCTTAATAAATACTTAAGTAGACTTAAATAAGCCTTAATAAATCTAGGAATAGCTTCTAATAAACGCTACGTAATAAATCCCTAAAATAAGCCCTAATAAATGCCCGAATATACTCTAATAAGTACTAGAATATACCTTTATAAGTACTCGAATACCCTTTAATAAACCTTTTAATTTTTATAAATAAAATAGCTAATTTTAAAATAAATATAGGTAGCTTAAAATAAGCTTATATTTTACTCTTAAGATTAAGAGAACTCTTTTAACCTTTATTAAGTAGTATCTACTAAAGTCTACTTCTTTATAGTAGGTAGAAGGCTAGAATATAAACTTCTAAAACTATCCTTAGATAAGCTTTTAGTACTAAGATTACTTCTAGAGTATTATAAGAAGGCTACTTCTTTAAGCGACCTCTTCCTCTTTATACTAGTATAGAACCTTTGTTATAATACTTTAGAAAGCTCTTCTTTTAAGTAATTAATACCTTCCTCTTAGATTATAAGTCTAGGGATTAAGGCTTAATTTTAATTATTTATAATTTAGCTATATAAGGTTTCTAATTCTACTTTTATAGTACTCTTCTTCCTAGTATACCTAGAGTTTACTACTAAGGTAGTTAGTACTCTTTATCTACTTCTTTACTTAGAGTAAAGGATAGTCTTCTTAAAGGTTACTTTATATAACCTTAAGGCTATTCTAATAGTTATATTAAGTTTATAACTTATTTAGGGAGAGGTAGTATTACTTCTTCTACTTCTTCTAGTTGTTTTTCTATAGCTAATTCCTAATAAGTAGTTTAGGTAAGGTTCTTAAATTTTATATTAAGGTTACTATAAACTTCTTAAGTAAAGTTATCTAGCTAAGTTTCTTATATAAAATCCTTCTTTACTTTACTTATTTCTAGTTCTCTAGAAGCTAATTTTACTTATTTGGCCTTACTAATTATAGTAAGCTTCTTATAAGTATAACCTAGTATAATACTATTATCTAAGTACTTCCTAATATTAATAGTAGGATTAATAATACTTAAGCTAGCTAGAACTNGGCTTAAAGAATTAACTTAAGTTATAACCTATTAATTAATAACTTTAAGTATTATTTATAGTAGTCTTTTAACTAGTAGGTACTAAGTAGGTATATTATAATAACCTTATATAGGCTATACTAGTAATCTCTCTACTTCTTTAGATTTTTATTATATATTAGAATAAAGGAATCTAGCTTAATTAAAAGCCTAATATTCTATTACTAGTCCCTAATTAATTTTATATAAACTACTTTCTAGTATAATTCCTTATTTACTTATTATTATACTTTGTTTATAGCTAAAGTTCTATAAAGGATTTTATTTAATCTATCCTCTAGGCTAACTTTAGTAAGTTTAAAGGTTTTAGTCTTAGTAGAGTCCGGAAGTCCTAAGTAGGCTCTATATAGTAAGAAGAAGGGGCTATACTTTAATACTAAGTAGGTATAAATCCTTATAGTAAAGATAGCCTAGGTTAAGTATTTGTTCTAGGTATAAATACTCTTTCCTTATAAGGCTTTTACTAATACTCTACCTAGAATTCTATTAAACTATTTAACCTTTCTATTTATTTATAGATAGTAAAGGGTAGTATAATAATACTTTAGCTTTATTATTCTTAAGAAGGATTCTATTATTTCGGAAACTAGGTTTATACTATTATCTAAGAGTAAGACTTATAGTATTTCGTAGACTATAAAGATTTCTTTATAAACAAAGTCTATTATAGCCTAAGAATTCGCTAGTATAATAGCTTAAACTACTAGCTATCTAGTAGATCTCTTAATAGTAGTAATAATC
>LT855407.1:3812556-3881099 GCA_900184765.1 Hymenoscyphus fraxineus
GGCTAATATTTAGTTACTATAAAATAGAGGCTAGTCCTTATTTATATCCTAATTTCCTAGTAATCTAATATTATAAATAAGTTTAATATCTTAACTTAATATCTTATTTAAGAGTAGACTACTATCTTATATACTAAACTATACCCTTAAGCCCTAGCTAGCTAAAGTAGCTATACTTTTTATACTTTTTATTTAACTAATTATAATAAAGTAATAAAGGAATATATAGTACCTTAAATCTGTCTATTTTCTTAAATAAGACTCGATTATAGTACTTAAAGGTTAATATTAGATAATAAGGATTATTAGTAAGGTCTACTAAGTCCTTAGGTATTAGCTTATTTTTTTTAAGAAGAGATAGAAGAGTTAAAATTTTCTCTTCCTATTTAGTCTTATTAAGAGAAGATATAGCTTTAAGGGAAGCTTTCTAGGTTATATTAATAGCTAGACTATCTAGGTAGAACTTTATTCTATTATTCTTTAGTAACTACTTAAAAGCTTCTTAGTATAATTAACCTTATCCTTTCTAATCTATATAATAAAAGATAGTATCTATAATAGGATTCTCTTTACCTAAGTAGTAGTATAGGTTAATATTATAGGTCTAAAACTCTACTACCTAGTATATAAGTCGCTTTAAGGGTTCCTTAGTAGTCTATATATACTTTAAACTCTTATAATTAGTAATNCGTATACTTAATTATAAGTAATTTTTTATCTTAGGTTAAGTATATTAGTTTAGTATCTTAGAGCTTCTTCCCCTCGAAAGTAATAGGGTATAAGAGGCTATTATTACTAAGTTAAAGAAGGGTATATCTAAGTACCTAGTCTAAAGTATTAGTCTTAATTATAAATAGATAATTAGGTTAGGGTTAAATAAGTATAGGCTTACTTATAAGTTTTTCCTTTAGACTTTTAAAGGCTAGCTAATATCTTATAGTCTAGATAACCAGGTAGTACTTCTTCTTATAAAGGGTAGTATTAGTCTTTTTAAGTAAATTACTTAGTAGACTCAAGATTATTATAAAGTACTAAATAAATCTTCTATAGTAAGAAGTAAGTCCTAGGAATAAGCGAACCTTATATATAGTCTTTAGGACTAGCTAATTTTAAATAAGCTTAGTCTTAGATATATAGGTTTTAATAACTCTATTTCCTACTTAATACTTATAAAATTCTATTTTAGATAAACTAATTTTATACTTTAATAGTTTTACTTTAAGTCCTTCCTTCTAAAGTACTTTAAGGACTTATTATAAGTATATCTTATATTTCTAGGTAGAATTTAAAAATATAATAATATTATCTAAGTAAATAATATAGAATTTATTAAGAAAAGGCTAAAGAATCTTATTTATTATTATCTAAAAGGTTACTAGCGTATTTGTAAGTCTAAATAGTATAACTAAGTACTTAAACTTTCCTTATTAAGTATTAAATACTATTTTATATTAATCTCCCTCTTTTACTTAAACCTAATAAAATCTTAAGAGTAAATCTATTTTAGAAATAAATTTAGCCTCTCTAATCTAGTTAAGGTAGTCTTAGATCTAAGAGAGAAGGTAAGTATTTTTCTTTATAACTTTATTTAAGGCTTAGTAATTAATATATATTCTTTATTTCTCTTCTAGTTTCTTTATAAATAGTATAAGGAATCCCTAAGTACTCTTACTTATATAAATTAATCCCTTATTAAGTAGTTCTATAATTTATTTTATTTATTCTAGGGCCTAAGAATAAGATAGCAGGTATACTTAAAGGTTCCTTAGTAGAGTATCCCCTATATTAATCTTATATTTAAACTTCTCTAGTAGAGGTATCTTATCTAGTATTTCTTCTCTAAAATAATCCTAATATTTAATAATTAAGTTCTTAAATACTAGGTAGACCTTAGTTAGGAGGATAGAGGTTTCCTTATCCTTTATAGTCTAGACTATATATAAAATAGCCTCTATTTATTTCGAGTTAAAGCCCTTCTTTAATCCTTAAAGTAAAATAAGGTTAAAGTAACTTATAGTTAAGGTCTAGAAGGTTTAAGTAAGGGTAAGGGTAAATATAGTTCGTTTCCCCTTCTTACTTACTACTTAAATAACTATTTCTCCTATTACCTAGTCGATTATTAAATTATATTACCTTAGCTATAAGAGGCTAAGAATAATATCTATCTTAGGTAAGTCTAAGATAATAGCTATAATATAAAATATAAAGTCTTTAATTTAAAGAGTAAACGTATAGTACTTACTTAAAGTTAGTATAGTATTATTAGCTATAGATACTTTAATCTATAGGCCCTAGTATAACTTACCTAGCTCTATAGCTATAAGATAATTTATATAATTATAATCTACCCTACTATTAATAAGATAAGATTATTATTATTTAAGGTTTTTAGCTATAGTACCCTTAAATATTATAAGAGTATTACTAATATTAAAAAGGGAGGATAGTATAAAGTAAGTATCTTCTTCTATTATTNGGTCTTGTTTACTATTAATATCTTATATAGTTAAAAATATAATAGAGAATTAATCTAAGTTATATCTTCTAATTTTATAGTCCTATTATTATCCTCTACTTAGACTTATATAAAGGGCTCGGGTTTTTTATATAGTTAAAAGAAGAGTAGTCTTTCTCTTTATATCTAAAACAAGTACTATTAGTTCTATACTATTCCTACTATCCCTTATAATCCGAAGACCTACCTAGTTATCCTAGAACGTAAGAGGGTATATACTTTGTTTAAGACTTATAAAAACTACTACGTCCGCCCCTTAAAGTAGATCTAGCTTATCCGGTCTAAGGCTTTCCTCTACCTCTACTTCTTCTTCTACCGCCTCGGCTAGTAGAGCTTCCTCTATTTAATCTAAATCTACTATAAGATCCTTTATAAAATCTACTACGACCTCGACCTCTTAAAGGCCTACTCCTAACCTTATTTAGCTCTATAAAGGTAGTAGTATTAAAATAGGATCGCCTTCTACTATTATAAAGTAAGTAACTTCTTTTAAACTAGGCTTGTTTATAGTTATTTATATAAGTAACTAGTTCTTTAAAGGTACTATTATTATAACTATCCTTAGTAAGTCTAGTATAGATTTCCTTATAAATCCTATTTAAGAACCTTTAGGATAAGATATAGTCTAAAGGTATAAAAATAAGGTTAAGGGCTAATATTTTTATTTTAGCTATAAAGTTATTAATAGTTTTTTATTAAGTTTATCCTTTAAATCTATCCTAAAGTCTATATATTTTATATAGGTTAAAGAAGTAGTTTATTAGTACTTTTATAAATTTATTAAATTCTATAGTAATAAGAGAGATAGGTTTAGATATATTATCTTAATAGGTAAGATCTTATATATTAGTATACTAAGTCTTTATATTACCTTATAAGAATTAACTTAACTAAATAACCTTCTTATAATTAGCTATCTTTACTCNTTAAAGTAAGGGCCTTATTATTACTAAAGAAACGTTAGAGATCTTAAATAAAGCTTTTTATAGCTCTAGCTCTTTATAATCCCGAGTAGGTTTTAGGGTCCTTTAAGTAAACAAGGTTCTATTATAGGCTCTAATAAGCTTAATTATTAGTTAAGATAAAGATTATTCTTTTATTAGAAGGATTATAAGTAAGTATTCCTAGGCTTAGATTAGAAGAAGGATTACTACTACTACTATTAGTTCTAGAGTAATAATAATCTCTAGCTTATCCTATCCTACTAATTCTATTAGACTCTCCTTAATCCTCTATTTTAACTTCTTAATCGTAGGTAGTAAGGTTAATTAGTAGTTAAATAGGTCCTTTTAGTAGAACAGGTCCGAGAGAAGGTCCTAATAACCTTATAGGCTCCCTAAACTTTAGCTAGGAGTCTAAGAGAGTTTTAATACCTAGTACTATAAAGGTGTTCCTTTAGAGGAAGTTTACCTCTTCTCTCTCTCGGTTCTTTCGGAGGTGTTCTCTCTCGTATCTTTCTAGTTCCTAGTTCTATTCTTACTATCTTACTACTAATACTTCTAGTATAGTAATTTAGGTTTATATATAGTCTATCTTTCGAAGGAGGTCCGGTTCCTAGCGCCTTAGTTCCTAGCGCTCTAGTTTCTAGCGCTCTAGTTCCTAGTACCCTTTACCTTTTAAAGAAGGACTGGCTTATAGTTTATATTCTTCTTCTTTAGATAAAAATAGGTCCTAGGGGTCCGGGGGTTAGTAGGCGAGAACTAATTAGTAATCTTTATAGTCCTCTTCTACTTAGGGTTAAATACTTCTCCGGCTTATCTAAGAGGATTAATAAGAGCTTTTAGATATAGCTTATACTAATTGTCCTTATTAAGGGTTAGTAAGGAGGGTTTGTCCCTTAGGTTAAGTAGAGGGGGCTCTTAAGATAGGTCTCGAACCTAGAGGTAGAATTCTTATAAGCTACTATAAGTTTCTTCTCAAGTCGACTTCTATCTATTCGAGCCTAGCTTAGAGGTTAGTAAGTTGTTATTATATAAGTAGTTACTTACCTTAGCTAGGAAGGGGTTAATTAGTTAATTCTATCTTATTATAGTATAAAAGAAGTATTCTTTAAAGAAGTTCGTAATAAAGGAGTTTATAATAAAGAAGTGTTTAATTGTTATTATTTAAAGGGGAGTTTCTAATAAAGGATTCTCTTATCTTTTATAGCTAAAATATCTAAAGGTTTAGATAGTTAATAATATAATTACTTAAGATAGTTTTCTACTTAAGATAGATTATTAGTTTAAGATTTATAGAATCCTAAATAATATACTATTAGCGTAGTATTCTAGAATAGTACTAGAAAAGTTTTACTAAGTAAGTAGGTCTTTATAGTACTTCCCTTCTAGAAGTTATATTATTTTCTATTTAAATTCCTTAGAATCTCTTTAGATTAAGTAAGTAATAGGTATATATATTATTAGTAAAGAGGAGAACTATTATAAGTAGTAGGAATATAACCTAACTCGCCTTATAATCTAAGTTTCGAGGGTTATTACTTCCCTTGCTTAGACTTAGTATCTCCTAGCCTCGAACGCTATAGAGCTTAATCGTTAGAATATAGCTCGATTAAGCAAGTAAGAGATAGGGAGATAATTAGTCTAATCCTATTCTCTACCTCTATATAGCTAGTATCCTAGGTAATACTATTCGGTATACCTTATTATTTTAATAAGCTTAGAATACCTTTAGTTATTAATTTACTACCTAGTAGCTTACTAATAACCTTAGGCAAATCCTATTATAGAAGAGTTAGTAGGAGTTTAATAAAGAGTTCCTACTAATAAAAGTATTACTACTATATATAGTATTTTAGCTTAGACTAAATAGTGTACTTAAATTCGTATAGGAGAAGCTCTAGCTATATACCTTAAATCGAGGGGTAATTATATAAGGTAGGTGCCTAATTCGAATAACCCGAATATCTAGGCTACTATAACACCGAATATTATATAAGTACACTTCTAGTAATTCGTCTATACTTTATAGAACTCTAGTATAAAATATTAGTATTATTATCCTTATCTACTAGGTATAAGACCTATCTAATCTATAAACTTAAGTCCGTTAGGTTTATAAAAGAAGCGTTAATAAATAGTATAAGCTTTAGCGAATCCTTATCTAAAGGAACGTATTTAAGTCCTTGGTTTAAGTTGTCCTTTAACTACTAGAGTCTCTTATTTAATACGTTAATATCCTACTTGCTAAGTATTATTATTTATACTATAATATTTAGGTTAAATATAGCTTTAGGCTAGTATACTATTACTATATACGCACCTAGAGCTTACTAAGCGACGTATTAGTCCTTTATAGTACAATCCTTGTATATAACTCCCTAAGCGCTTATTAAATTACTCTTTTTATTACTAACTAATTATAGTTGTTCGCTATAGTCGTAGGTAATTGTAATAGACTTATTAGTACTAAGAGTAATCTTTGTACTATTAAACTTTAATTGTTTATCGATACTTAACTCCTCGATTAGTTTAGATTTAAATACTATAGATTTAATCTTTTCCTTATCTACGAATACTATATTACCTAGGAGTAAAGTATTATTAGTTTAAAGACCTAAAATACCCTATAAGTCTCTTTTACGTAATACTCCCTTATTTCCTTTATTAATATATAGGAGGTAGGAATTATATATAGATTACTTTATATTAAGCTTCTCTATATAGTATTTAAGATACGTATTATACTAGTAGTTTCCTAATTTAGGAATACTATATAATAGCTTAATAATCTTAAAGTATAGGTTCTCCTACTTTAGAATACCCTTTAGTCCTTATATAAAAAATAGGCGGTTAAGCTTTATAATAGACTAAGTATACGCCTAAACTATATTATATAACTAGAGTTTAACTCGAGAGCCTATAGTAGTAGTAATAGCTACTATAACTTATATACTAATACGCTAAATCGTTAGCGATTATATTAGGACTAACTTCTTTCTATTATTATTAAAAGCCTTTACTATAAGTCGAGACTTCTTAAATGTCTCTAAAGTGCCCTTGTTTTTAATAGTATTAATAAATCGAGAACTAAATATATAAGTATCTTTAGGTAATTAATTAAAGGTTACTACCTTAAATACTCTATTATTAGTTAATCTATCTATCTTAGCCTAATAGGAGTTATCGAACTAGTGTTTACTATTAAATATAAGATAAACCTCCCTGTCCTATATGAAAAATATAGAGTATTTAGTACCTTTGTCCCCTAAATATACCTTTATATAATAAATAACTATAGCCTTTTATAGTCTTCTATAACTACGCTTTTATAGTAGCGGGTCTTCTTATAGCTAATCCGAATTATTATTAGGTTTATAATCCTTAGGATACTCTATAACGTTACTAGGCTTAATAGTAGGGTTAATAGGAGGGTTATCTAGTTTAGTAGTATCTTTATCTATATATCTAGGCTTAACAACTATAGATTAAAACTTAATAGGTTTATTATTAATCTTAATAATTACGTCCTTATTATCTTGTCCTTATAGGATATATAGTCCTTACTACTTATTATATTTACGCTAAACCTAAACCTCTAAGCTAAGAGGTAAATCCTTAACTATACTTATAGGTCTATTTCTAGTATTAAGTACCTTATTAACTTATTATCTTACCTTAATCTTATATACCTCTGTTATTACCTTTATAAGTATAGTAGAACGTTAAGTAACTATAGTTAATAGTATCTTATAGTCTACTATCTTTAGGTATACCCCGAAAACTAATAGAGTTAGTATAAGTCTATTAGGTCCGATAGTATTATTTAAGGCTTTTACTACTATTTATAGTATAATATCCTTGGGTAGGTCTAGGATCTCCTTAATTAAGATATTATAGGCTCGTTAAAGTAGGCTATAGTACCGTTTAATTAGTCTAATTAAATTATATACTTTAATAGGTATAGCTTTAACTTTAATACTAAGGGTATTTACGTATAAGGTAAACTCCTTAGATATAAAGTTTTTACCCGCGTTAGTAATAAGTATATCTATAGGTCCTAAGAGTATATAAATCTAATATTTACTTGTTATCTCCTAGGTATGTTTTACTAATATGTTTTTTAGCTAATATATAGTATTTTAACCTATAGCCTTATTAATTATATAAAGGATTAGCTTGTTCGAAATAAAGAAGATATTTATATAAATAATATAGTTAAAGTCCTTATCCTCCTTTAAGGTAAAGTAGAATCTATATAGTGATTATTCGTACTTTTAATAGTACTTATAGTACTTCGTTAATTTTATAAGTATATTCGAATCTACCTTATAGCTAGCTCGCTCTAAAACTTACTATAATCAAGGGATAGATAGGTAGCTAAATCGCTTATAAAGTTAACGTAATTTAGTCTCTATTAGTACTCTTAGGTATTATTCTAGAAAGTTATATAGAGCTTATCCTTATACTATAAAAGGGTATCCTGATTATTATATAATAGGAATCTTTATATTATCGTAGTATATTATAAAGTTTAATAAGTTATTAAATCTTACCTTATATCTATCTAACTCCTATAAGTATAATATAAATAGTAGTTTAATTTTAAAGACGTTAAAATCGATTTGTCCGAGAGGGGTATTTATTGTTATAACGCCTATTATAGTAGACTTTCTAATACTAAATTAAATAGTAATTATACTCGGCTTAAGTAGCGACGTATAGATAGCGTTATACGCCTTGTATTAATCGTATCCTATAGAGTTATATATTATAGCTCTAGTATTAATTAATATATTATAAAAGTACTTAGGTCCCTAGCGCTTGTTCAGAGTTAACTTCTTACTAGTTAATAGTACTTTTAGTAGTTCCGTAGACTTAAAGCCTATTTAGTATAGGTAAGAAGCGTTATTTAAGTAGTTAATAAGCTGCCTAGCGTCCCTATTGTTAAGTGATTCCGTTATATTATAACTCTCTATTAAGCCTATCTATACTAGTTTATTATTGTCTAAATCTAACGATTATAATAATATATTATTATTATTAGATAACAAATTATAGCTTATAATAAACAGGGTCTTAGTAGCTCGATATTCGTCTTCTATTCCTTTAATACTTATAATAAAGATATAATATTAACTATTATAGTTAATATTCTTCTTATTATCCCTAGTATACTTTCTCTTATATTAATTCTACTACTTATCCTTTACTACCTTTTACTTAGATTTAGAGTAATTAGTAGACTAATAACTAACCTTCTTATAAATATAACACTTCTTATTATACGTGTTCTAAAAGTTAGCGGTAGTAGCCTTATAATATATACGATCTATATAGAGGGTTTATAGAGTCTTAGCAGGGTTTATATTAAAGGTCTTTAGTACTTTCGATCCCTTAGAAGCTAGTACCGTAGATTTTATAATATATATAGCTTTAGCTTAATCTGTATCCTTATAAGTAGTACCGTTAATATATTTGTATTATATAATAAAGGATTGTATTAACGAAATTAAAGAACTAATTATAGTTAGAGCGTTTATAATAACCGCGAAGTATTTAGGGTTATTATAAGTAGTACGAAGGATATTATTATAAAAGTTCTCCTTACCTTAAAGTAGTCTACTTAGTCTATATCGTAGCTTACGTATCTTACTAAGTAAGATCTTGAAATACTTCGAAGTAGACTTTCGAGGATGTTTAGCCTTAACGTATTTAAGGGTATACTTGTTCTACTCGTCCTAGATATATCTCTTGTAATTACTATCCTTAAAGTAATCCTAGACAGCTTATATAACATCTATAAAAGTAAGATATAAACGTCTAGAGAGTTATTAGTAGTAGTAGTTAGAAGTATCTCCTTTTAGTATAATTAGGAATATCTTTAAAAGACTATCCTCCTTAATACTATAACGTTCTACCGTATTATAAAAGATGTCTAATTTATATATAAATATATCTAAAGATCTACTATATTTTATATCTAACGTATATAACTTTATTAGTACCTAAAGTACTAATCTATCCGCGGTAGCTACTAAAGGTAGTAGTAGTCGAATCGGATTCGTACTAAAGTATCGGGGTTAATATACTAAAGGAACTAGTTATTAATAAGATACTACTTATAGATCTAGTAATATAACTAGTAGAGGGAGTAGTAGTAGTCCCCTAAATTACTAGGTATCTTAGGTAGACTTTCTATCTAGTATAGTATACTTTAAAGCGGTACTCTTAAAAGTATAGCTAGTACGGTTACGAATATTTATTAGGTTTACTTCTAGAGGTAGTAGTACGAAAGGTTCTCTAGTAGTATTTATACTAATAGGTTTTAGGTTAACAGGTAGTAAAATAGGTAGTACTAGCGAGTCTCTTATAGTATTCTTACTAGAGCCTAGTAAAATCGGCGAATCCTTTATAGGTTTTCTAATAAAAGTATAACTTAAGAAACCTCCTATAGAGCGTTTCCTTGTTAGTATACGTAGTTTTATAGTAAGACTACTAGGTGCTTTACTAGGCGAAGGGGATAGAGGTAGTAGATTTTGTCGAGTATAGTCCTAAGCTCTTAATTTAGGTTTATTTATTATACGGTAATCGAATAGTATAGATCTTATCTTTAGATCGGAATAGATTCTCGATATCTCGTTATAATTCTATAGTATATTATATCCTCTATTAAGTATATCTAGGAGTAATTAGATTATACTTGTTTAATAATTCTTCTTAATCTATACGCTATAGTATCTTAAGGTACTATATAACTTACCTAGGGTAGGATTCGTAACTCGTTAAAACTTCTTATAATCCTATAGCTCGAAGTCGTTAAAGAAGATATTATATAGTTCCTTGTCTTCCGCGTCTCCTACTAAATACTCGTCTACCTTCTCGTTAATATATATAAATAGTATTACGCTATCTAGAACTACGTTAGGGCGGTTAGGAAAGTTATCCTTACTAGGAGGGTCTTTTATACTCGGAGCGCTAACGTCTTTATCTAACATGTTTATCGAAATATATATGTTTCCTACTATAAATTAAAATCCTAAAGATCTATCTCTAGTATAGTAGTGAGATAGTAGAAAATACTAAGTGTACTAGGTACAAAGTAGTAGTAGTATTATTATATAGGAGCCGGCGTACTCGATTACATATACGTCTAGAGTTATAATTTCTAGTATATACTAGTAGGTTATTAAGGGGTAACTCTAGGGTAAATTTGGTGTTGTTTTAATGGTGTTTTTAAAGGTTTTGTTTTAAAGGTTTTAAAGAAGCCTTAGTACTAGTATTACGACTAGTTTTAAGGGATATAGAGGACTATAAATTAAGTAAATACTAGGAAGTGCTTAATAACAGATCGTAGGCTAGGTAAATACTAAGAAGTACCTAGTTATAATAGTATAATATTAATACTTGTTCTAGAGATTCCCTCGACCTATTAAGGTATCTCTTCGAAAATAAGATTATACTCTTAACGGCTTAAGATATAATAACGATACTACGCTAGTAGTATATAATACTTATATTATATAGAGTTGTCTAATCTATACGCGCTTACTAATCAGTATTAGTTTAACTCTAATAGAGAGTCTAGACAAAGTATTAATATAAATAGAATAGTATTATATTCGACTATTAAAATATATATACCAAGTAAAGGTTATAGGTATCCGCTATTATATAGCCGTGCCAAGGTACTAGGGTTAAGCCCTAAAGGCTACCTTACACGTACTATTACTTATACCAAGTATTTACTTAATATTCGTAAAGCGATAACTACCCCTCTACTATACTCTTTTATATTACCTTATAGTATTTTTTCTCTCTCTCTCTCTACTACCTAGTTAACTTTAGTTAAATTAATTATTATACGACCCTAGTTAGTTAGAAACCGCTAGTTCCCTTATAGAATAACCTTTTAGGACTAGTCCCTATAAATAGACGTCTCTAGCCTCTACTCTAGAGGTTCTTAGGTCCGGTAAGTACTTTAAACCTATATATATTAGTATAATAGATCTTATCTATTAAGAATAAGCTAATTACCCTTAATAGTACTAAAACCCTCGTTCCCCTTCTCCTACCCCGTATTACTACTACGTAAGTTACTTATTATTTATAATAGAGTAAAACTAACCTTTAAATAGTACTACCGCTAACCTAGCGGCCTCTACTACTACCCTTGTCGCCTCCCTATAAGTACTTAGTTTTATTATCCCTTCTTAACTATTTATTAGTATTAGTAACTTATAAAGATATAGCGAACTACTACTACTACTAGCTACCCCTCCCGCTACCCCTCCCGCTACCCCTCCCGCTACCCCTACCGCTACCCCCCCCGCTACTACTACTCCTACTACTAAGAAGAATAATAATAATAATAATAACTTTAGTTTTAGTCCTATAGACGTAGGTAGTAATAACCTCTACGAGCCGGACATTAGTAGTAATAACTAAGAAAATAATAAGATAGATATTAATACTATAAGTACCCCCTTTTATTTACTTAGTATAGCTTACTTATATACTTCTAAGTGTTAACTAAGAACTCGCGGTATATAATCCTTTAAGACTTATATACTAACTATTATAAAATAGCCTACTACCGCCGCTATAACTATAACTATAACTATAACTATAACCGCCGCCGCTCCTACTCTCCCTAGTAAGCGGGACTTTATTCTCTTCTATTACCCCCTCCTAATTATAGCCTTTTAGTTTCCGGACGTACTATATATCTACTAAGCCCTAGTAGCTAGTATATACTAGTAGTAGAAGGATAATTATTTTTTCGATCTATAGGTTCTTAATATTACTTACTTACTTATTCTATCTTTATCCTAGGTATTTAATAAGGTAGATACTAATTAATATAGTAAAAATAGAACTAACTAGCCTCTTATAGAGAGGACAAAGTAGGGCTATATTAGCTAGATAATAGAGACGGATTTAGAAGAGACTATAGTTAGTAGAATAGCCTATAGTTACTATAGAAAGTATAGCTACGAGTATTATACTTATATATAAGTAGCTAAGAATAAGGTTATTTACTATAGTTCTTAATATACCTACTATTATAAAGATAAACCTTATAAGGGGTATACTATATATAGGCGTACTATTATTATATATAATACCTCTCCTATACTTCCTAAACCTAGATCTAAAAAGGGTCTACCTAGTAGTCTACTATTAGAAGGTAGTACTAGAATTATAGCTTAAGAAGCTACTTAGTACTTTATATTATAGTATAGTATAGTTAGGTTTATTTAACTTACTATATTATTTCCTTATTAGTACCTTTATTTAAAAGAGTTCCCTATTTTACATTTAAATAAGTACTTTATTATATATAGAGCAAACGTTACTTATATTTACTTATAGCTTTAAGTTTAAGGGAAAATATTAAACTTCTAGTATAGTTTATTAGTATTTATTAGTTATTAAGTCCTCCTTACTAATCTCCCTAGTAGAGCCTAAGTAAGCGAGGTAGTAATACCTTTAATACTTAATATTATATTTATATTATATCTAGCTTTAGGTTTAGGTATAGGTTTAGGTATAGGTTTAGGTATAGGTATAGGTATAGGTATAGGTATTTAAGGTTAGAGGTATTTTATTTATCCTAGTCTCTCTCTTTCTCTCTTCTCTAATAAATAAACTAGTTAACGGTTAATACTTAATAACTCTTACTATAAAGTACTATATAAACTATAATCTACTATTATTAGTACTTAACTTATATAATATAGATTTAAAGCCGCGATATCTTATAGAATACCTTATAATAAAAAAAAAAAGTATTTATTCTAGTTAAATATAAGTATAAAGAGTAAAACAAATATAATAAGTAAAGATAAAAGTAACTATATTATAGCCTATTATATAATAACTCGTATCTGGAGAGGTTAAGATTTTGGATTTTTAAGCGAGCAAAACGTGCATATTTTGGTCCCTTTGCATAAAAGGTAAACAACTCGCTTATTAGTCAGCGCTTTATCCCGTGCATAAGTCGTACATATAGGATCACCAAAAGTACGATCCTAATCGCAAGCCCGCATCGAGCCCATAACGCATTTAAAACTTTCACAAGTCAGGCATAGATAAACTAGGGTAACGCGCTATAATCCTATGTTTTCAGAATGCGCGTACGATAATTATAGCGGGAGTTATATAATTTAGAAGTTACCGCTCTCTGACTACGACCATTGAAGTGCGACAAACCATG
This sequence comes from Hymenoscyphus fraxineus, assembly GCA_900184765.1. NCBI lineage: Eukaryota > Fungi > Ascomycota > Leotiomycetes > Helotiales > Helotiaceae > Hymenoscyphus > Hymenoscyphus fraxineus. The sequence goes on from LT855407.1 coordinate 3,826,229, forward strand.
CCTTACTAGGTATCCAGGCACCTACGCAGGAACACCAAAACCACAGGAACGCTAAAACCGAGTGTAGTAGAGCCCGCATCTACCTAGAATCGTATTTAAAACACACACAGATCGAGCATAAATATCCTAAGCATTCGGGCTATATTTTAGTGTTCTCGCGATGCTATTATAATATCTGTAGCCAGCAGGGTGTGGGCTAGAAGCTGGACGACCGTGGATTTTAGTTACGTACTAGGGGTGCCTTGCTACGTAATCGGCCACCTATACGTCTTTTTAAGTCTTAATTAAAGAACTTATTATTATTAAAGTAAAAAGCCTTATTTTAAGATATATAAATAGACTTTAACTAGGGCGAATTAGTATATATAATACTATAACCCCCCTTCGCTACCCTCTACTAGGTTTTTAAAATAACTTAGTATTTTAAATTAGTTTTTTATTTATTTATTATTAATATAAGTTACCCTATAGTATACTAAAGACAAGGTAGGTAGAATAATAATAATAAGATCATAAGATTATAGAAAGTACTTAGTACTTAGATTATAGAAGAAAAGTATAAAATAAATATAAAGCTTATTTAATTAAATAATAGAAAATAGAACTTTATAAAATATAAGTATATAAAGCCCTCTATACTTAAACAGAAGTAGAGTACTATAAATAAATATTATATAGTGATTATATAAATAATTTAATAATAAAATATAAAATAATTTCTAAATAATATTTAAATAATATTTAAATAATATTTAAATAATATTTAAATAATATTTAAATAATAATTAAAGTAATTATAAAATATATTATATATAACCTATATAATATAAAGTAAATAAATATAAGAGACTTAAATAGTTAACTAAACTACCTAGCCTATTATATATAAGAAGTTAATATATAAAATAGAAAACTAATAAAGTAAGTTATAAAAGTAAATTTAATATTATTAAAGCTTTTATTAGCGATTTAAGAGCTAATTAATATAATACTATAAAAACTTTATAAAGAAATAATAAAGTACTTAGTAAAGTAGTTCTCTTTAATTATTTAAAACCCTATTAAAGAATCTATTAGTATAATAATATAAAGACTTTATTAAAAGACTATTTAGAATAAATATAAATAATTAGATATTATAGTTAAACTATAAGCTTATTTATAAAGAAACTAAACCTTAGTATTAAACTATTACTATTATTAATATATATTAATACTAAGTAAAGATAAGTAGAGTACTACTATTATATAATAATATAAAGCTTTATTCTTATATAGTTAAATATAACTATTTAATTATATTAATAATAAAGGGATTATTATACTACTATAATATAGTTGTACTAACCTATACTAGATAGTTTATATTATTAAGTATATTTACTTAAATATTATATAAGTTAAAACTTATTAAAATTAATCTATATTAGAAATTATATTCTAGATTATTAATAAAGGGATTTAATATATTATATCTTTATTTAAGTAGAAATCTATTATAAATATAAATATAAATAAAGTAAATTCTTAATTATAATATAAATAATCTTTAAATACCTTTTTAATATTATAATAAGGCTTAAGTTTTATAATATAAACTTAAAAGTAATAATAATAGTAATTAAAATATTTTATTAAGTATTATATATATATATATATATATTAAAGAAATAGCTTAACTAAAGAGCTAAGGTAAAAGAAAAGATTATTATAAGAATAAAGTACTAATATATAAGAAAGGAAATAATAGTTAATACTCTTAAGCTATATAATAAAACTTAATTATAGAACTTATTTATACTATTATATAGGTACTTTAAAAGTTAATCTTTATTAATTATATAATACTTTAATAAAGAGATAATAGAGAAATAATTAAGTAATTTTAAAGTTAAATCTTTTTAACTATTAAAGACTTTAATTAAAGAATATATAAGCTTACCTTTAAATAGAAATAAATCTTTAATTTGTTATTAGCTAAGCTAAAGCTTTACCTTAATAATAAATAAAAGACTTTAGCTTTATATAATATAAAATAAAGACTTACTTAAGTTAAATAGTAAAAAGCTTAATATAAAAGTATTATTTTAATATATATATTCTAAGATAAAGACTTTAAATATGTTTATTACTATAAAATAAAGGGTTATCTTAATATATATATATAATCTAATAGAATAATAGTTATATAAATATAAAGTACTATATTAGAAAAAGTTTATTAGTAAAATAAAGTTATAATTCTAACCTTTATAAATATTAGTTCTTTATTTACTTCTATCTTTATAACTTATTTATATTATCTCTAATACTCTTAGCTTACTTTTAACCCTTAGCCTACCCTTAATACTATCCCTTTAACGTTATATATATATATTTTAAGTTTTAGGTTTATAATTTCCTATTTAAACGATTAAAGGGGTCTAAATATTAATTAGGCGAGCTATAAGGCTTAGTTCGATATACTTCGAGCTAATTAAGAAGTACTATCGTTTAGTACTAAAACTAAAAGTAGATATCTTAAACCTAAAATTTATAATATATATATATATAACGTTAAAGGAATAATACTACTAGCTATTATAATTATCCTTTATATATAAACTTAGGTACTTATATAATATTAATATTTTAAAGTATCTTTTAAAGTATATTTAAATATAATTTAGAGGGTATTTTAAGGGTAAAGTATAGAAAAGTAACTATTTTAACTAGAATATATAACTAAACTATAACTTTACTATTTAAATATTAATAATTTACTAGAGATAAAATATCTAAAAAAATAATAATAGTATTAATTAAAATAACTTATAAACCTATTTAATTAAATATTTAATATAGTATTAGTTAATTCTAGCTTATAAGTAACCTAAAAGATAAAAAAGTAGACTTAACTAATATTATACTAAGTAGTAATTAAAATAGAGTAGTTTAGAATAGTATTTATTATTATTATAATAAGTCTAAGATTTATAAAGAATATACTCTCGAGTTCTTATTAGTTTAGAAGTAGATTTATATATACTAATATAGTATTAATAATATTAATACCTAAGTCTATATATATAAGTATTTAAAGGGAAACTATAACCCTTTAAATTAATCTTTTAATAATAGTATTAAAGTACTAATACTTTACTATATTATTCTAATACTTATACTATTAAATTATATTTATTTTATTCTTTTAATATTAATATCTAATATATGTTATTTATAAAACCTCTTTCTAAGGTTAGTATACTAAACTATTACTTTATAACTAAAAGTTATTATTTTTACTTTCTTTAAATAAATATAAACTTATAACTCTTTTAGTTCTACTTTATTATTATAATACTTATAATAATCCTCTATTATATAAAGCTAGAATAAGAGTTATTTAATAAGATAATAAAGAATAAATAAATAAATATTAAAAGTTAAACTATAAACTTACCTACTTTTATATTATATTATAAAGAACCTAATATAAATATATTAAAGCTACTTTTATACCTAGGAAGACGTAAATTAAGTTAAAAGAAAGCCTTTAATTACTTTTATAAAATACTAATTTCTAATCTTAGATCTCTTAAACTACTTTAATTTATAAATTATTATTAATACTATATAGCTAGAATAATAAAATAAGAGTAAAGTATTAAATAATTATTTATATAAGCTATATTCTAAGGATTTTCTAATACTATTATAATATCTAAATATAGTAAAGTATAAGCTATATAAGTATAGCTATAGAATTTAGTAAGAGAATAAAAGTATATTATATAAACCTTTATTATATTATAAATCCTTTACTAATATATATAACTTCTAGAGATTATAACTTTATATATACTAGCGAAGCTAAAGTACTATTATATAAATACTTTATAAAAAGATAAATTAGTATATATTTCTTTTAAAGATTTATATAATTAAGAATTAAATCTCTATTAAAATAATAGAATTAACTAGATTAAATATATTATAAAGTTAATACTTTACTTTAAACTAGATTAAACCTTTTTATAATATAAAGAGTATAAGTTATAATCTTTATATTTAATAATATATATTAACCTCTTATATTTAAGTTTAGATTATAATTACTATATAAACTATAAATACGTATAAGGGGAAGAATTAATAAAAAACTTAAATAATAGTTAATATACTATTTTAATTATACTATTACTTATAAATAAAGAAAGTAAGGATTTTATATTATATAAATAGGTTAATTAGTATTTAAATACCTATTAAAATTAGTAGAATATAATATATATAAAGGGCTTTTCTATTATAATATATATATTCCTTTATAATATATTATTATATAACTAACTTATAAAATTAACTAGAAGTCTTTTTAAAAGTTTAAATAAAAGCTTATAGTTTAAAGTTTAACTCTAATAATAAAGTTCTTAGTATAATAGAATACTTTATGTTTTTAATTATAATTATATATAAAGACTTAATAACTACTAATTTATATAACTATAACTACTATTATAAAATATAGTTTAAACGTTATAGTAGCTCTTTTAAATAATTCAAAAACTAATTAAAGATTCTTTATTACTATATTATAAAAAACCTAATTAATTTAATTTACTAAGTATTTAAGTAACTCTAACTACTCTCTATCTAATATAAGGTATACTAGACTACGTTAAACTAAACTATATATAGATGTTTAACTATTTAAGATATAAGATATATATTATATCTTATATATAAAGTATAATATTAAAGCTTAACCTTAAGTTAAATATTTAAAATTAGACTTTTAATATATATAAAGAGTTTTAAATATATATACTTCTTTAATTAAATAACTATATATAAAATTATATTCTCTATAGATTATTATAAACTAAAGTCTTTATTTAAATATATTATAAAGTTATAACTTTATCTTTTTAATTATAAATTATATAATACTTAAGAGTATATAGATTTATTCTTAGTATTAATAACTATTATATAATAGTTATAGTCTTAAAAAGATTTATTTTATATATATATATATATATATATTAAATCGTTTTTATAATATAATAATATTAATATAACCTCTTTATTTAGTTATTAGTATTAGGTAATATAAGATAAAAGATATATTTTAAATATAAAATATTAGAGAAAATTTTATTTTAGTTAATACTAAAAGAAAGGTTTTAAGTAAAGGTTTTATTATATATAAAAACTCTAAAATAAATCCTTTAATTTAAATAAAGAACCTAAAATAAAGACTTAATTTAAGTATATAATTACTTAAGAGAGTAATCTAGAATTTATTAATATATATCTATTAAAAATAATAAGAGACTATAGAATTAGCTTATAGGTTTATTTACTAGAATAAACTATTTATTATTAAATATAAAGAACTTAATATATTTATTTACTTAAAGATAACTAATTAAGTACTTTAACTTATTTAATTATAACTATAAAGTAAAAGTCTAATAATAAAAGATAGATTTATATAATATTAAAAATATAAGAGTAAAGGTATAAAGGTAAAATAGTTTAAAAGACTTAAAGAAGATAATTATACTTTTACTTAAGGGTTTATATAATATTTAATAAATAAAGGAGAATTATTTAATATTATTTAAATAAAGTATAGTTTTAAACCTACTAGGTAAAAGACCTAGAATATATAAATATAGTTTTCTTCTAAATCTTCCTTCCTTTAATAGATATAATATATATAAAGAAAATATAATATTTTATAATTTAGGCTTTATTTATTATATCTAGCTAGAATTATAAAGTAAATAAGTAAATAAATATAATATACTTCTAATATTTATATTAAAGGTTATAGGAACTAGAAATATATTAGTATAGCTTAGTAGAATAAATAATAACTATATAAATAATAATACTTATTATTAACTTAAGTATTAAATACTTAAACGAAATAGGTTTAAAATAACGTAAATAAAGGAGTAGAATATATTATAATAAGATTAATATATACTAATTACTATTATAAGTTATAATAAAAGAAGAGTAAATATACTAGAGTACTAAGAAAGAGATATTTAAGAGTTAAAATACTAAGATATAATAAAGAAGGTTATAACGTTTTAACTATAATAATATAATAGGTATTATAATTATATAACTTAGTAATAACTATATTCCTATTAATATTAGTATAAAAGTCTTAAAATAAAGAATATATCTATATTAAAATAAGAGAATATTAAAATAAATTAACTTTCTATATATAGTTAGCTAGGTTTAATTTAAAAGAAATATAATTATAATTAAATAAAGGTTTTTACTTTATTACTAGCCTTTTATCTTTTAACTATTTTACTTTATTAATAATTATTAATATTATATAACTAGAATAATAGAATAATATAAACGTATTTAATAAGAATATAATAATACTAAAGTACTTAAGTTTATATCTAGCTAGAATTATATCTAAAATATTTATAAATAGAATATTAAATATCTAAGTATCTAAGTTATATTCTAAAATTAATATAAAACTATAGTAAAGTATAAGCTATAAAAGTATAACTATAGAATTTAGTAAGGAAATATAAGTCTATTTCTTAAACCTTTATTATATTATTAATTACGTTTATATCCTTTTCTTAGTATTTAAGTTTTAATTTAATAGCTTATTATTATTTTAGTATAAAGCTTATTCTAAAATATATATTAACTATAAAAGAGCGAGTCTATATATACTAGCGAAGCTAAAGTACTATTATATAAATACTTTATAAAAGGATATATTAGTACTTATGTTTTTTTAGAAATCTAAGATATAAGAACTAAATATTTCTATTAAAATAAGAAAATTAAACTTAGATTAAATTTAATCTAAAGGTTTTAAAATTTAAATCTATATATAAAGTTAGAATAAAATATTATTTTTAATATATTATAATAACTTTATATTATATATATAGTTTAAGCTATAAGCTTTCCTTTAAATAATATATTTTAAATAAAGGTTTTATTACAAGTTAAAACCTTATAATTAAATTTCGATTTTATTTAATACTACTTAATAAAGATATAATAAAATAATATTTAAATACTTCTTAAATTAGCTCTTTGAAATTATATAAAGGTTAATTAAAAACGTTTTTACTATTATTATATTATAAGTTTATAAGTAAATAGTTATATAGTTCTATTTTATTTATACTAGCTTTATTTATATATTAAATAAAGTTAAATAAATAAGAATTAAAATAATTAAAACTTAATAACTATAATATATTCTTAGAGTACTATTATAATATCTTTATTATAATATTTGAATTTCTTTTCTTTATTTAAACTATATTAAGTAATATAAAAAGGGAATTAAAATATATATAAAGTAGTTTCTATTTAAAAGTAATATTTTATATTAAATCTATTTTAACTTATATAAAGAATTAAGAATATCTAGAAGGTTATAATATACTTTAATAAAGACTTTATATATAACTTAATAAGTCTTAATATAATAGTTATAAAGAAGTTAATCTTTATATAAGAGTTTTAGAAGAATAAAGAATATAAGAAATAAATCTATATTAAAATAAAATAATTATACTAGATTAATAGCTTAATATACTTTATTATAAGTATATAAAAGAAATAAGGTTACTATTAAGGTTTTTATATAGTTATAAGTTAGTTTTTAATATAACTTAATTAAATAGTTTAAACTTTCTAATTAATATTATACTTATAAAGTTCTCTTAAAGGGTTTTTATTATTTATTATTTATTTTCTCCTTAAAAGTATAAATATATAATAACTATATTTTATTAATAAAAAGCTTTATTTTCGGTTATATAAAAGTTTATAGCTTAAAGGGTAGCTTTAGTAATATAACCTTTAGTAAAATTATATATTTATTTCTATAGTTTATTTACTTATATTATATTCGAAGCTATTAGTACCTAATATATACTCTACTACTTAATCTTAGTATAAGAGTCTCTAGGGAAACCCTTATATCCCTTATAAGCTCTAGAACTTATACTACTCTATATACGCGAGGGTTTATACTAAGAGCTATATATATATATTTAAGTCTTACTTATATATATATATATATTAGAATAATATATACTTCGAGAATATAATTATACTAAATTATCCCTATAAATATATCTTATTTATCTATCTTTCTAATAGGTAATAATACTACTATATAAATATAAAGAGCTATATATATATATAAATAAGTTTTAGTATTCTTATAACTAACTTATTAGATCTACTTTTACTTTCCTAATATTATAAGAATAAAAGGTTTAATATTCTAAACCTAATATATAATTCTAAAGTCTCTTTTAAAGATTAGAAAAATAAAACTAAAATTTATATTAAAATAAAAGTATTATTAGTATTACTTTAAGTAATAGAATATAATATAACTTTATTTTAGTTATATTTAGTATATTATTATAAAGAATTATATAGTATTATTACTAATATATAGAGTATATATTATACTATTTAAGATAGAAGTATATAACTATTCTCCTTTTTACCTAGGATCTAATTATACTAATAAGTATTATACTAGATAACTCTACTATTATACTAAGGTAATAAAAGTCTATAAATAGTTATATAATATATAACTATTTACTAATATTATATATATAGCTCTATTATTATATATTAACTATTTATATTACTTTATATATTAGAATATATAACCCTTTTTATTTATATTATATAATTATATATATTCTATACTAAAATTATAATAAGAAATAAAAGTAAAAGACTATATTAGAAAGAGAATACTAGGTATATGTTTAAGTTAAAACTCTATATATAAAGCTAGGTTATAAATACTATAGAAACTATATATTATTATTATTATTATTATTATTATTATTATTATTATTATTATTATTATTATTATTAATTAACTATTTTTATACTTTTATTTAGCTAGAATTATATCTATAACATATATATAACATTAGCTCCTTCTATTATTTTAGTATAGTAAGTGTTTAATTAAAGTACTTATTTAAACTATATAGCTAGAATAGTAGAATAGATTATATAGTATAGGACTAGGCGTAGGAGCGGTAGTGCCAAGGCGCCTACGCACGGGCCAATGATACCAAAATCACTACGACAACCACTCTCGCGCCCGCATCGCGCTAGAACCGCATTTAAAACGCACATAGAGCGAGCATTAATTATCTAAGCCTTCAGGCTATATTCCAGTGTTCTCGCGATGCTATTACGATATCTGTAGCTAGCAGGGTGTAGACGTACATACATGTGCGACCGTGGATTTTGGTGGGGTGACAGGGGTGTGTCGCTTCGAGTCTTGCCACGTGATCCGCCACTTCTACGCTTTTCCTTAGTATTTAACTCTTAATTAAATAACTTATTAGTATTAGAGTATAAAGCCTTAACTAAGATACTAAAGTGAAAGCCGGCGAGTTCGCACGAGCCAGCGTAGCTGGCGAGTCGTGCTCGCAACCGTACTATTAAAACTATTTATTAATAATTAAATAATTAAATAATATATTTATTTAATAAACTTATAAAGGGTTTATTAGATATAATAAGAGGGCGAGGGCGAGCCTGCGAGCCCGTCTGGCCTCGTAGTATATAGAACTACTCCGAACGCCTCTCCCTAGGGAACTCCTAGCTCCTAGTAAAGGTTACTATATCTTTAATAGCCTTATTCTTATTTACCTTCTATATTTATTTATATTAATAAGTCTTCTAGCCAAGGTCCTTCCTTTAATATATCTTAGAGATAACGTCTATTTTAGCCTATAATTTAGTTATTAGCTTATAATTATATATAGTTCTCCTATCTAATAAAATAGTATTTATAGACTAATAACTAGGGCGCTCCTTTACCTAATACTTAGAATATAATCGCTAGAAGCTAGTCCCTTAATAAACGTTTCTTAGGTTTTAGTATAGAAGTTTCTAGTAAATACTAGGAAGTTTAATAAGGATTTATATTATCTAAAATACTAGGAATAGCTTAGGTAGATCTAGGGCCTACCCTAGAATAATATCTAAGTAGGTTAGTTATAGAACTTAATACTAAATAATATAACTTATAACTATATTTAGTAAGTTTATTAGTAATATTACTAAAGCCGAGTTCTTATAGACTTTCTACCCTCTTAGTACGTTCCTTATTCTCTTATTCTAAGGTACTATAAGCCTATACTAAAGTAGGTACTAGATTAACTCTTTTATAGTATATAATAACTAGAGGCTTATCCTTATCTTTATTACCTATAAGAGGGAGTAGAGCTTTTAAGTATAAGAAAGATTTATTATTCTTTTATTTAGTAGTAAGAAGAACGCTTATAATCCGATTAATTATTTATAGGTTATTAAAGCGTAGTAAACAAATAAATTTATTTAGTATAGCCTAGTAAACCTAGTACTACTCGTAGTAATTATACTTTAACTAAAGTATAAACTATATTTCGTTATTAGTTAGAGAGATATATCGAATACTTACTAGAGTTAAAGTAATACCTTTTAAATACTCCTAGAGTATATTAAAAAGATAGTATTTCTCCTAATAGTTATAAGTAAGACCGGGAATAGCTAGGGAATTAATATATTATCTAATTAAGACTTTAGATTTAAAGTTATATACCCTACGTAGACAAGGAATAGTAGGGCTAGCTTAAGGTTCCTTCCTACTAATAAAGGGGTTTCTATATTAAGTTTAATAGTAATAAGATAAGGCTATATTTATAATATTAAAGGGTATTAGAGGTCGATTTTAAATATATAGAGAAGGGGTAGGAGTACTAGCACTTCTATATAATAATAATATAGATATTATAAGTAGTTATAAAAGTAAAGTAGGTAAAATAAAGAATAAGATAATAGAAGAAGTAAGTAATATAGTAATCGAGTTAGTACTTAGAATAGAGTTATACTCTTATAAAGAATAGTACTTATATTTATATAGCTTATACTTTAGATATCTAAGACCTATATATATAGGCGATATATAACTCGGCCTTATAAGTTTAGGTCTTTAAATCTAAGAGTTCTTTAAAACTATAAGGATATATAAGCTAGGTTAAAAGTATAGCTATTATAGCTAATTAGGTAGTACGAGGTACTACTTACTTAAAATATTACTTAAGTTTAATATTCTTTAAAACTCGAAATTAGTTTCTAGGCGTAGTATTTTAGTAACTAATTAGTTTAGCCTATTCTTTAAATACCTAGCTTAATAAAATATATATTAATTACCTTAGAATCGACTTAATTTAATAGACGTTATTATAAATTAATTAGTTTTTAATAAGTATAAGTACTAGTTAAACTCTCTTATACTTTATTTAATAATTAATGTTACTTAGAAACTACTTATTTTATATTAAGTACTCGAGCTAAATTTAGAACTATAACTTCTAATTTAAATACCTCTTAAAATAATATATACCTATAATATAGGTTATTTTAAAGCTTTTTTATCCCTTGAATTATATAAGCGCTACTACGCTAGCTAAGCGAGTAGGCCTTGGCCTATATATTTATTATATTTTATACTTACGAATAGGCTACGAGGTATTTCTTACATAGTTAGTATCCGAGTAAGTATATAAGTAAACTAGCGCTAGAATAATTAAAGTAAGAAGATAGTTTAATATAAGAAGTTTATTATACTTTAATACTCCTTTTTCGAATATCTCTATTATAAAATAGCTAGAATCTATACTAAATCGCTATACCTATACTCTCTTTATAAGGAATAAGTACTTTAGGAGAATCGAACGATTAAACGCTATTTATAGCGAGACTTAAGAGATAATTATATAATAGAGGTCTAGAAGTTATACTACTATAAACTATATCCTACTAGGGGTTAATAGGTACTATAAAGAACGTTCTATATATATAGTAAGCTATTTCTAATAGTCTCTCTTTAATATAAATCTAATAGATATCTAAATAATATTCCTATATCTCTATACTCCTTGAATTTTCTATAGGATCTAATTTTACTATAGATCTAAGTAATCTCTTCTACTCTAAATTTTAGTAATAGCTTAATTAATATATAGCTTTAAAATATACTATAAATTAATAATAATAAGGTTATAGCTCTTTTAGATACTATTTCGTCTATCTATAGATCTAATAAAGAGGCGGTCGACTAGGAGCCTTATAAATTCGAATTATAAGCTTCTAGCTATTATAATATAAGTAGTATTAGTAATTATTCTAAAGATAGTACTTATTATAAGTAACTTATTAATATAATAAAACGAACTAGCTAAACTTTATATAAATAATACTCGCCTTATTTAAGTATAGGTTCTTTTACTTAAGGGGATCCTAGTTAGTAAGAGGAAAGAACTTATTTAATTCTAATAAGAGTTTTTCCTATTAATCCGTTTTCCTACTATCTATTACCTTAATAAGACTATAGAAGAGATTATAGATATTATACCTATATAGTATAATTACTATATTAATAGCTATATAGCCTTTATAGGTTTATATACTCTTTTAGAGAAGTACCTATACTATACTAAAGCTTAATATTACCCTAGGCTTAATAGTAAAGGTAAAAGGAGAAGTAGGAAGAGGTAGTTATAAATATTACTTAAGTAGTTACTTAAAAAGTAATATTTAACTTCTTAGACTAAAGAATTAGTAACCTATAAGGCCTAATATTAATATACTACTAGTTAAATATTAGATATATTTAATAGAGATTTATATTAGAACTTATATTATAGAAAAAAGAAGCTCTTTTCTAGATAAGTTATTTACTTATTTACTATATTACTTAACGCTATAACCTCTTATTTAATAATTCCCTAGCGAATATACCCTAGGATTATATAAAGAGACTTATTATCTATATATACGACTATTATACTTTTCCTACTACTAAATCTTATTTAATAAATCGTAGCTTACTAATCGTTCTTTACTAAAATAGATATTATACTATATCTTTTAGGAGACGGATTTAATCTTATTAATCGAGGTACTTATACTATAATACTACTTTTATTTAAGAACCTTAATCTTTGTTCTAAAATCCGATTACTTATAGAGAATCTACTAGTTAGTATAATTATTCCTAGGCTAAAGAAATACCTAGATCTTAATTTGTTTTTATACCTAACTATTATAGAATTATACTATCTAGGTAAAAGAGTAGATACTATCTATTATTAATATTTAAATATAGTATCTATTATACTAAACTCTCTAACCCTTACCTTATTCTTTTCTAAATCTTATAGTTCGAATCTAGAATATACTTTTTAATTATTTACTCTTTATACTTAGCTAATTGTTATTAGTAGTAATAGCCTAGTAGTTATATCCTTTATAGGGCTTTATTAGCCTAGTAAGTCTAAATGTTCTTATAGGTTATATTTCTTTTAGAGTATAAAGGCGCCGAATAATAAGACGTACTATATAGTATATAAAGAGGAGGACCTAATATATTACTTTAAATATTTTAACCTATACTATAATCTTCGAAAGCTTATCTATATATAGGATTCGATCTAAATAACTTAGGTAGATAGAGATAAGTATAGTATAATATATAGGATTAAGCGAAGGAGTATTTTCCTTAAACTTAACTTACTCTACTTCCCTTAGAGCTTTCTAATAGACCTAATATACCTATTTTTATATAATATTATTCCTTTACTTATATTTTTATAAAGAGGAAAGAAATTTTAAGATAATTTAGCTAAATTTAAGGCCGCTTTAAAAGCTAAGAAGGTAAAAGGTAAAGTAAAAGAGAAAGGAAAGACAAAATCGTATAGATTATAATATAACTTATAAATTAATATATAGGTCTCCTTAGATAAGAACAAATAATACTACTACTAAGACTACTAGAATAATATACTAGCCGGTAATATATAAGCTTATAAGAATCCCTTTTTCTAATATTATATACCTAAAGAGTACTAGATAGTTATAAGTAATAGTATTAAAGTATTATATAAGCTAATACCTAGTAGAATAGGACCTAGTTACTATTGTTCTAATAAAAATTATAGTAATTAGAAAGCGAAAGAGTAGAAGGATTAGCTACTAAATAAGGTATACGATATTCTATACTATAAACAAGCTTCTAATACGTTAAATAGGCGATTCTAACTCTTTAATACTTTGTCTATAAAGCGCCCGCCTTTACTATATATCTCGAGAACCTTTAGAGGCTCTAAAGGATATATCTTATAGTACGATCGAAGGTTATTTTAAGTGAATAACTAAATAAACTTTATAGGGAGTATATTACTTATATAAGAACATTTTAGGGTTTATACTATTAGGGTAATAATAAGCGGATATTAATTTATCTAATTAATACTTACTCCCTATTATATTTAGTAGATTATATTAAGGATTTAGAACTCGCTTAGATATTTTAGATATTTCTAATAGAGAAGTATATTAGTATTATTAAACCTTTTATTAAAAGTAAGTCGGAGATAGAGACGAATCTAGCTAATTAGGTATTAATATAGTAATAACTTAATAGTTTAGAACCCTATAAACTAATATTCTACTAGTCTAGAGTCTACGCCTATAATAATAATTATCCCTCCCTAGGAGCCGCTTATTATCCTTTAAGTTAACGATTATAGTAATATTATAATAATTTAGAGTATAGTAGAAACATACCTAACGCTATCCTTACTTAATACTAGCCCTTATTTTATAAGAAGTTCTATATTTACTAAAAGCTATTAATTAGTAGCGAAGTCTCCTAGAACTACTATAATTATAATAATCGGGATAATAGTTACCTATTATAGTAGACGAACAAGAGTATTTAATATAGATAGGCTTACGTATTTTATATTATTAGTAGATATAAGCTACTTATAATAGTTCGTCGGTTTATAGAGATTCCTATTAAGGATCCTAAATAGAAGATACTATTCGTTAGATAAGAAACGTTATACCTAAGGGTATTAGTAGAGTATATTCCTATTCGTTATATTATTAATACTATTAGGAGACTTTAGTTTATAGATTAAGGGCGAGAGAAGTACTATATACTCCGCCGCGTAATACCTCTAGGTAAGTAACTTACTCCTAATAAAGCGAGAGAGGGTATTACCGCGAACTATTAAGTCCTAGGAGTCCTAGGAGTATAGGAGGCAAGTATTAAAAGGGATGTTCTAGATATACCTATCTATAGAAGCTACGAACCGTTATGTACTATAGGACAAGTTTAATTATAGGATTTATTTTTATATATAATATTTTCGGGGGAGTAAGGAGGGTTTTTAAGAGTATATATAGGTCGCGCTAGGCTTAACTTTTTTACTATATTATAAGAATTCAACTATATATCCGGAAACTATATAAGAAATAGCAGGAATAAGAATTTTAGGTATAACCCGCTAAAATGTTTACTTGTTCCGGAGACTACGTAAGAATCGTAGGGATAAGGTAATTAGTTATAACCGAAGGAATTGTTTATCTATTCCGGATACTACGTAAGAAATAGCGGGAATAAGGATTATAGTAATAACTAGATAAACTGTTTATCTATTTTAAATACTTAATATAGTAGCCGAGGTATTATTTACGTAATATAATATAAAACAGTTATAGTATATTAGAATAGAATAGTGTATAGAGGAAACCTTATTTAGGCTATTATAGTTACTTTTTATACCTATTCAGGACTAGAACCACTTTAGCTTAGGTGCGACATACGCTAATTATAGAGCGGTACGGCTTGTTTTACTAAATTAATCGTGTGGGTCTACTACTCTAATAAAGAGTACGACCATGCTTTCCTAGGGTTATAGATTCGTAGATTAGTAGAGTTATAGATTTATAGATAGCAATAAACAACGGAAGGTACATATAACTACTACCTACTTATTACCATAATTACCAAATAACACATATTATCTTTCATCTTTGCGCTCCCGATCAACCATCTCCTCCGTGGTCCTTGTCCCTCCAAGAATCAAGATAAATTCTCGTGTCTGGCGCAGTGGCGAGCCCCTGATTTAAATACTGTACGTCTTCTTTTACATAAAGATTTTGAAGGATTTTACGGTTATAGTTTGGTTTTAACGTGGTTTTGTGTCGAAATATATAAAGGATTCTTGAGTTTTGGTAGATGTTATATGTGATATCGATACTAAATAGCGCTAGTATATTTTGATAGGGTTTTCCAGAAACCACTTTATACGCCCCTAATCGGGCCAATATATTCCTCGCGGGATAAGGACCATGGAGGAGATGGGAGGATAGAAGTGTGAGTGTCTTGGAACTTGTTCTTGTCTTATGTTATTCTAAGCGATGTTTGGAAGAAAGACAAAGAAAGAAAAAGATAGGTAGATAAATAAATAAAGGTAATTTATAGTTCACTTATCCTTGTTGCTTTATTATTCTAATACATTGATGAATAATCATAAAAATTCCATAACTCTAGCTTCTGCAAATTCACGTTATACCTAGATTAACTTATTATTTACTACAAAACTATGATAATCACAACCTGGTTTTATATACATAGACAGCTCTACATCTCCACATAAACATAAGCATAATACCAAATATCCCTACCCACGTACTCATCCGTAGTAAGTTACATCCCAAGGAATCCAATCATCACCATTACCATTTTCATACGGACAAACTCTCAATTACCAGGCGAGGAACACGAATAGCATCACATAAACACATTATTACAGTATAGTATCTTCCAAGAAGCTTACAACTTCAAGTTAGAAGACGAAAAACGCAAAGCAACAAAACCAGACAGAAGGAACAAACAAACATACTTACACAGAGGAAAAAAGGAAAAAAGGAAGAGACCAGTGATTAAAAGAGTTAGCTTCAAAAAGTCTTAATCACATTGATTCATAGAACGAGGAAAAAGTCAAAATGTAGACGCTAAGGGGAAATCTTGATTCTCCACCAATGCAGAAGGCGGTATGAGCAAGAAATCTATCTAGCTAGTACTCTACACAAAAAGGACAAAACACCCCCACTTCAAAGAAATCCATCCCAGAAAAGAAAACTCAAAAAGTCCTCTCTATGTCCAAAGGACTCGAAAGTACAAATCAAGNACCATCCTAGTCTTCCACCAAACAAACGAACTCTTCAATCCTGACGAGGTAAAAACAGTATAAAGCCGCATGGGTTCGTATACAGTAGAAGTAAAATACTGGGTTGTCGTCTTTGGAGAGCAAGTACTGTACACAGAAAACCGGTGAGTTCTACAAGCTTCCGGGTATCGTTACGCTTCACCACCAAACAAGCTGTGAACGACAAGTCGCAATCCTCTGGCATCAGTCGTCCAACCCATCTGGGCTACTTTCTTGTTCTCGATATGTCGACCAGACAGTGTCGGCCACAAGCGCAGGTTTTTGGGATGGGAAGGGGAAGGAGATGGCTTGGTGATTAATGGGAGCAGTCTGCGGTAGGGAAGTAGATGCTTGCGGTTGGAGGACTGGACTTGGTGTAGGCGTTGGATGGCGATGGTCTCCTACATTCGGTAAACTGGTTGAAGGGACAATGCAGAGGGCTCGTTGAAAGGAAGTCTGCTCTTGGGCAAACCCTGGAATTGTCAACGCTTCACGAGTCTCGATGGGTGCGGGAAGATGACTGGAGTTGGGTGGCGGTTCGGTAGCTGAGCTTGTAGAATGTGCTAAAAGCATATTTCCGTTTTGAGAAGTCATGATGTTAGAAGGAGTATCTTGACGAGGGGCTACAAAACTTGTTGGGTGCATGTATCGGGCTGGTTGGACTTCGTTCTGTAAAAATACCCCCTGTTTGGAGCTGGAAATACTAGAAGTTGTGAAAGATGTTTGCCGAGATTGTGGATTTTCACTCGGTAAAAAGACACTTTTCTTAAAGTCCTCAAAAGTGGTCAAACACAACTTTCCACGTTGTCCGGTAGAGACACTATTACCAGCAACCTCGAAACTCCTTGGATGTGGTCTTTCCAATTGTTCGTCCATATCTGCCGTAAGGTCAAAGGGGTTATTCCTGCTTCCACTCGCATCGCCTGGAACATCAACAATAACATTGCCAAGGAATTGGAGTGGTCTGCTTCCATGAGAAGAATTATCGCCGCCAACCTTGGGATTCTTTGATTGTGCTTTGTTCAATTCATCGTCCGAATCAACTGTAAGATCAAGAGGGTTTTCCTTGCTCTTACCAACATCAGCAGCAAACTTGAGATTCTTCGCATGCGCCTTTGCCAATCCCTCATCTGAATCTGCAGTGATTTCAAAGGGGCTACGGTCGCTTTTACCCATATCGCCGTGCATTTCAGTCCTAAGACTGCTAACAGACTTGAATCTTTTAGCAGCTCTTTCAACAAGCCCTCGACGTCTTCGGCCCGTGGGGTATGGCTCATTCTTGTCCCTGTCCCTTAGCCTAGCCTGGGAACGAGTGTTACCAGAGGGGTAGACAGAGGGGCGAAGGACTGGCTGAGAGGGGCGAAAACCTGGCGGAGAGGGGCTTCTCGTATATTGACCATTCTCATCACCCAAGGGAAGGAAGCCGCCTTTTCTACCACGGTACTTATCTGCTAGCAGTGCCGGTGCTAGTGGCGCTGCGGGAGTCAGTGGCAACTCTTCACGAGGGGAACCAAAGGTTGCACCAGGAACACGACCAGGATATTCAAAGTTCTCGAACGAGTCAAGAGACAAGTGAATGATTCCCCGTATGCTACCATGGTCCCGAGTATGAACAGCCAGCTCA
The DNA here is from genome assembly GCA_900184765.1 of Hymenoscyphus fraxineus. Classification (NCBI taxonomy): domain Eukaryota; kingdom Fungi; phylum Ascomycota; class Leotiomycetes; order Helotiales; family Helotiaceae; genus Hymenoscyphus; species Hymenoscyphus fraxineus. The sequence goes on from LT855407.1 coordinate 3,844,949, forward strand.
ATACATCGCAACTTGTTCCTTCTCGTAAAGTCTTTGAGACCATTCGCTAGCACCACTGCATCTTTCATCATGGCCTCGATGATTGCTATGCTGCAAAAGTTTCTGTGAACCGCCGCATGGCGCAAATGTGCCAATCGCAGGAAAGTGGTTTCGATTACCATCCCACGATTGAAAAGCGTCGCGTGGGCTGGGATCTGTCTCAAGTATGGTGCCTTCAAGTTATGCCACCACAAACTCAGCTCGCATGCCTCGGGGGTGTCCCAACCGTTTTTCTCCAAGAGGGTTGGATACCATGCCTCCACAAAAAAGAATACGACCTCCTCTAGAAGTTTCTGCGTGGTTGACAAGATGAGATGCTGAGTTGCGAAGGGAAACGCTACATTTGGCAGATGCGCACATTTCGAATGGTATAGACGGTAATTTCTGTCGGCTGCGGGAAAGGTTAATTTGGTAAGATTCTCAGGAAAATTCGAAGCTATGGTCTGACGAGGATTGAAGAATAATAACTGATTGTACTTACGCGGCATATTGTCAACGAACTCGTGTGGTATAGGAAAGCCTTTGTCGGGGATATCGATAGATGTGTTCTGTCGGTCAATCGATCTGTAGCGACAGAACTGAAGCTTTCACGGTTCGAGACTGTGCAAGTAGAATGAGAAATGGCTTCTACCTACCACAGAGGGCTATCGCGACAAATAGGCTGTCAGCTACCTGCAACTACCTTACAGGTTGACAACTCTATTTGTGGGTGGCCAATGTCAAAAGATGTTGTTGATGTTGATATTTGCAAGTGGTTGAGACGCGGTCGCCGATTGAAGGGCAGGCAAATTTTCAGCCGACACAGAGCTAGAGTCGCGACTTCCAATTTCCCCAATTCACTCACAAATCTAGAACCTTGAAGACCCGTCAAGGTCACCTGTCCAAAGAAAAAAGTATTGTTTCCGTACATCATAGACAACATAACAACGATCAACGACAGACTGAAAAGAACATACATAGCATCTGGCAGAATTTCGCATGGAAATTGAACCAGAAGCAAAATGAGGCTATCCATGATTACGAAGATAAGCCCTCATCTCACCTCCAGATGAAATGGGTGCTCACTCTGGAGGTTGGAAGCAAATTGTGCATCAAACTAAGCGAGTTATTTCAGCGCCTTCGATTTTCGATGAGGATGAAGGGGAAGAAATTCCAACTGAGTTACCACCTTCTGCCTCTCTTCGAAGCGCTCTTGTTCTCCAATTCCAAAGAGATGCTAACATTATTATGGATCTAGAAGAAAGACGTTCACGTATCGGCTCCCACACAGCCCGACTGTAATGATGCCAACTTCCTAAATAGGAAAGACAGAGACAATTATGACGATAACAATGAGAACCGAGCATGCATTATCAAAGAGCAAGTTGTTTTTCAGTACGACTCTAAAGGATCCTTCTGCGCATTCTGGATCTGAATCGGTGCAAATTTTTGCACGAAGCACGTTGCCCCTTTCTAATTCCTGCCTGGAGGGGTATGAACCCTGAGGGGGCAAACAGCATTCATTCTACTCCAGAGATCCCGATGATCGAACGATCTCGCAAGCTCCAATCTGCAGACGCCTTTCCAATCAAACGTTCATCCAATTGCCGCCGGTAAAAGGCCAAAACCCTGATACTTTCATCTCCATGTAGAGGATCGTGGCCATTTACCGATCTGCTGATGTGGACTTTACGATAAACTTTGCAATATGCCCGAGGAAGGAAAATTTGATTTGGATGCGCACAAATTGCAGAGAATTTGGTGATCCTAGATGTAACATTGTTCAGAGAGCGTTTTCTCTTGCATGAAGATAAGAGGTGGCTAACATGGGTTGACTTTACTGTAGGAGGGAAATTTTCGACCTAGGATGCAAGCGGCCGACAGCCGATACAGTAGCCGAGGCATGCATGTGCAAAGAGAACTTGAAGTGTATGTTTCAAAACAAATATAGTTGATGTTCATGAAGCATTTCAGCCAGTGCCATTTGAAATGCAGTCTGACGGATAATTTCCAGTGGGTTCAAGCGACTTTTAGGCCTCGAAGACTTTTGCCAAGTTAAGGAGATGCTGGAGTCGCTTCGTCCCGCACCCAAGGGCTCGTTAGACGTGGGGTGCAAAGCAGGAGGAGGCTGTGGGGACGTGGGGAGGCAAGCACTGCGAGTCCTGGTCCCTGGGAGGCGGGCGATGAAGCATCGCGCCTTGCAAGATGTCTACCATTATACAAGGCCTATGCATGGAGGGCTAGAGGTTGAGAAGGACAGCTCAGAGTGGCATTTTGCTAGCTGCACTAGCCTAGTTCATGTACGGCTGAGTGCCAATTCTCAGCGAATTTGACGAGTCAGAGACTCAGGTTCCGTAAACATATACTATACCTGAGAGGCACACCTTGCTAGTTGATAATATGGCGAAGCCCCAATATTCAGCGGATTCAACGAATCAGAGACTCGCATTCCGTAAATACATACTTTTTTACATATGATCTGCGTCCATGGTATAACTCCTAGCTATCTACCCTCTTTAGGGCAATCAGTTGTTGATGTTTATCTTGATTTCTATATATATACTCCAGCCAATTGTTCGGACATTATTACCTAGATGCCTCAGAAAACATCTAGACCTTGGTAAAAAAATCACAAACGGATTGGGAGGTTTTCCCGATATTCGACAAGCGAGGTCCCGTTAGAGTTATGTTGGTCGGTGATCACCGTCTCATCGTTATCAGATCTTCCCGTTCCTGGGGGCGATATAAGATTTCCGCCTAGGTCTAGGTAGGGTCCAGGGTTCCGCCCTAAAGCTTGTACCAGCACGGTACTTATCATCGACGTACCTCCGTACTTACGATAGGTACTCACAAGTACTGTCGATATCGTCACCACCAATGACAATGATTTCTACTCCGTATCCCAGCCCTTGAGGATGTCAACACTCGACCCCCATTGCTTACCTAAGCTCAACGCTTGCCTGAAGTAGACTGGGCCGACTAAACTTAGGGCTACCGAGTCACTTAGCTTGTGGGGCTCCCAGTTCACATCACATTTGGATCACATCCATTACATCCATCACATCACCATGATCATTGCTGGCCCATCCTTTCAGCGTCTCGTCCTGAGATTATGCGGCAGTTCACGCTTGCCGCTCTGCTACTCGACGACCGCCTAAAATCAACCTTGGTCCGTCTCTGCATATCCTGCCACTACTCGAGTACCACTGCCAGCCACTACCGTACCGTACCGCATCGCCTAGCTCAAGGCCCAGGCGTCTCTGCGGCGAACCAGGCTAGCCCAGGGCCGGGCTCCGTGGACGAAGACCTTTGCCTGATCCCACAGTATTTGGAATGTGGCATGTGCTCCTAGTTCGCATTTCTCCAGACTTTGCCATGTTCTTTTGATTGTGGTGCTCCGCATGTCATCTACTGCAATTTGTCGTAATATGGGACTTGGAAGCAGCAACACGGCATTCCCGTCTATCAGAAAAGCTTGGGCGGAAGTCCGTTTCCAAGCTTGCCGCAGGGAATATAAAGTACCCTCCTCCAGTGGTGGTGGGTCGTTATCAAACGCAGTTCTAGAAGTACTCAGTCCCCCTACAGTAATTTACCAAACAGAAAAAGCACGTCACAAGGGTCTACTGCTGCTCTTGACAAGGTCTGAGTTAGCCAGTTGCCGAGAGAGGACATAAACCGGCCCCATAATAGAAGGTGCCTTTCATTTTACGCCTATCATGTTTACCTCCCTGCCCACAGATCCCCCAAGTCTCGATCTTTTGTCATTATCAAAAACCAGGCGGAATGCTTTATCCAGATTAGTCACTACCCATTCCAGGGCGAAACCATTGCTTAGCTTCCCCCCCGGAAAATGGCATAGTGCCAAATTTTGATAAGAGAACACTTGGCGTGCCGTGTACATCCTACTTTGTTTTATTCTAGAATTTTCGCATAGTCCAATGTTATTTCGTTCCATACAGCTGGCAAGGGTGTGAAGAAGGTGTGGTGTACAGCTGGAAACCCTATAGGCTTGACCATCTCTATCCATCCAGACTTATATATCCCCCTCTTCTGCTCGCGTTTCACTCGTTTTATGACCAGCACACTTTACTTCTTCCAAAATGGCAATTCATAAACCAGCTGCTACGAGCAATAATGCCACCGCCAATGCTGCTGCTGCCGCAGCAGAAAAAAAGACACAGATGTTGAGAGCCATCCAACAAATTCACAATGTACGAGCGGCCAAATACTTTGCTGCTGCTATGGCTGGTTTCATCTTGCTATTTACAATCTTCCATTGGACCCGTCTCTTATATAGCAGATATGCAACGAAGTCTGTCAAGAATTCTAGCATCATGAAGAGTCAGGTGTTCTTAACTAGGTAAGTTCGCGTTTCTTCTCCTTGCCTATCCCACCTTCTCACATTTGTCTTTAGGCTGTCACGACGAGTCTTGAACAATCCTGTGCCTGGGTTTGATTCCATAGGTCACCTCGTCGTCGTTATTGTTTATCTAGGAATCAATGTTTCCATAGCAGTGACCAATGTAGACTTTTCGACGACCATTAGTCCTGCGAAAAGATGTGGCTGGTAAGCTTTCACTTCATCAAATCATCGGCTTATACCTCTCAAAACTCATATACTTACACCAGCTAGGCTCGCTTTTTGTAATATCGCATTTCTCACCTTCTTGGCATTGAAAAATACACCACTTGCGTACCTGACAGCTTACTCCTACGAGAGTCTCAACCCCCTCCATCAGATCGCTGGCTACACCACTATAGTTGCGGCACTTCTTCATGTCACACTCGAATCCACATATTTCAAGAAAACGCACTACCTCGCGGAATTGGTTGAGCATGAGCAAATCTTTGGCATGGTTGCCGCAGGTTCTCTGGTCACGATATTCATCACCGCAATGACATTGAAGAAGTTGAGATACGAAGCATTCTACATCATTCATATCACCATGTATATGACCATCATTGTCATGCTCTGTATGCATCGCTCCGAGATTGATAAGAAAGAAATCATAATTCTTCTTGTGGCTGCCTCGATGTGGGGTTCGGATCGTATCCTCCGAGGGGTCAGAATACTCTGGTACAGCCGGAACAACCAAGCGACAGTCTACCCGTTACCACACGGAGGTACTCGAGTAGTGCTGCGACGTTCGCCATCACGCGCCATCCCTGGAACTCATTGTTTCTTGTGGGTTCCAAGGATTCGTCATTTCGAAACGCATCCTTTTACGATTGCTAGTACGAGTCCAAATCTTGAGCTTGTCATATCTGCTTCTGATGGCTTCACACGCGATCTTCATGAGTACGCAGTGAAGAATCCCGGTGCATCACTTCATGCGTCTATCGATGGACCATATGGGGCACTTCCAAACTTCTCAAAGACAGCTGACAAACTTGTTCTCGTTGCTGGTGGAAGTGGAGCATCGTTCACTTTTGGTGTGGCTTTGGATACGATTAAAAAGCTCGCTTCAGAGAGCACAACAAAGATTGACTTCGTCTGGACTGTTCGTGAAGAAGGTGAGTGCTTTAGTATGTCTACATCTTCTGCTTGTTTGCTAACTTTTGATACAGAAGTATTAACCTGGTTCGCAAATGAACTTGATGAGCTCCGACACTCTCCTCGCGTAAGCCTCTTCCTTTACACAACTCGGCCATCATCGAGAAAGACCAGCGGGGCACAAACACCATCTTCAGTTTCCTCCCCTCCAGCCGATGACGAGAAATCACTCGTTTGCTCTCCGTCACTTAATGCGCCATCTACAAGTAGCCAATCTGTTGACTCGTCAAATTCGAAAACCCCGTATCGGGTTGGCGATATTGAGAAGCAAGAGTCACCGCTAGCCAAGGAAATTCCCGGGCATCGCCATACACAATCTTGGGACTCATCGGTTTATGATGTTGTTCATGGTCGCCCTGATCTTGCAGCTTTTGTGAAAGATGTAGTGGCTAAAGCGGACAAGAGCGACAGGATTGTTATTGCGGGATGTGGACCGGGAGGGATGATGGATACGCTGAGGAAGGTAGCGACGGGGGCCATTAGTGTGAATGGGCCGAGTGTTGAGTACCATTCGGAGGCTTTCGGGTGGTGATTTATCTACGCGATCTACTGATTCATGTTTTTCTTTTCTTTTCTCTTTGGGTAAGCTAATGTGTTATGCTAGTTGAGTTAAGGGATTTACGAATTGTGATTAGGTTGGGTCGGGCTAGAGGTAGATGGATGGATAACGTATGGGTATGGTCTAGGCTTGGATCAATCTTATCAGCATGGCGTCAGGGGTATGATTCAATCTGTAGTTGCTAAACAGTTCTAAAGTTTTTATTCTTGGGAATTATTTGATTGGGTAGATAACATGTTTTTTTCTCCATCAACTACGCAATGAGAATGCATGTCATTAATGACACCAACATTTCGTCAACCATCCAAAGATTCGGGGTTCACTCGTGACGGGTATACGTTGTTTGTTTTTGTGTATGTAATATTTTCCCTTGATGACTATTACTAAACTTACTAAACTTACCCTACCGTCCTTGTGCTGAAAACTTGAAGGCAATCGTATGATGAGATCAATCATCGTGGGCAATGATGTTCTTGAGTACGCGTCCGAAGCCACACATATTACATTCCATCCACAACCACAACCACCAAGCACCAACGACCGAAAAAAAGGGGTCTGGGACGGGACGGACATGGGCGTCACGCCTGGGAAGCTTGTATTCCCCGCGGCACACAGCATATTAAACTTTTGCTTGTAATTTGCAAGTGAGGTTTCGATCGCGTGCAGAGTAAGCAGCCCCTTACGCCGTGTTTTATTAAACGGACGGGGAACGGGGATTGTGAATGCCGGTTGATGATTGATGATTGATGCGTGGTGGGGATTCGGTTGTGTGTATGTGGTCGTCGGCGATACCTTGGTTGTAGGTACAGGAGATATTGATCCCTTCAATGGAGAAGGGAAATTTTTGATGTTGACGTTGTTATGTGGTACTGTACGCGTATTCTGGTTATCATGATGTTCAATTGAAGCCCCGGTGTGAAACTACCTTGTGCTACGGTACATATGATGCGATGATTGCAGAATTGGTTCTATGACGCTACAAAGAAGATAGACTGGACCTTCTGTACCTGTCCCATTTTAGACCATTGTAATATGAACGACCAAGACTCCAAGGGCATATCACGGATCTGTCTTTGGGAACTCACAGAAGTCAACGTAAACATATACCAACGAATACCTCATGATTTCGTATATTCAAGTACTGTGCCTACTAGACTGGAGCCACCTAGGCATGCACAATACCGTAAGAAAAGCTTGGCGTAAGATCACTGTGTGACGATGAGGAATCCGTACCGAGTACAATCTTCATGATGATGGATCTTTTTGTTTGATTCGATGGAAATTCGTTTACCGGGAATGCAACCGTAGCGGATCGACGGCTGGATGGCAAGGTTGAGTTTTAAGTTAGGTGGGTGGAACGTCGTTTGTGTGACGGGTATGCAGTACATACGTATACAGTACAGATTTTTGGAGTTTTTGGATCTGTTATTTTATGCAGCATTCGGTTTATCGTGGATACCTCCAAGGGAGGGAGGTGATGAGGTCACACTTTTCCAATTCATTTTCTTGGTTTTTGGTGCAAATGAGTGGACGTCGATGGATTTGGTAAAGGCGCAAATGGGGGAAATATTGCGTGCAGCCTTTTCAGAGACGATCAGGGCTGATCAGGTAGTTGAACAGGCCTTTTGGAGATTAGATTCGGTAGTTGGGGACCTCTTGAGGAAGTCCGGATGTTGAGGGAGGTTGGTATCGGTCCTGAGATGAGACGGCGGGTACGTACTGTACAGTTCCATGGAATATTCCGTTTTTCTTCTCTTGTCTTGCATTTTTCTTGGAGTTTTGAAATGATGGGAAAAATGGGTGGATGCAGGAAGATTGGTAATCGTTTTGTCACAGTACAAATTTTGCGGTTCTCATACCTACCAATATTGTGGTCTGTGAGGGCAGGGCATCGAGGAATCTCGATCAATTGAGCAGATGCATCTGGAGTACAACCTGTACTGTAAGAACTTATTACTTCCTTGGTGCCACGCGGAGTGTTGACCTGATTAGGTACATGTCTGAAAGGGGTAGGTCATGGACAGGCTTTGATACGCATCGTTGGGATTATTGTTTATATTGATTACCTCGCTTGAAAGGGCAGGTAACTGACAGGTTGAATACATGGATAACATAGTGTAGCATTAGAAGTACTGAAGTAAATTAAATCTTTGTGTCGTGACACACCGGGCTGGTCTTTCTTCCCAACGCACTCATGATTAAACGTGGTGTTCAGGTGCGTTCGCGGGTAAGTTCTTTTGATTGTTGCCCGGTGGATAGGAGATGAGAGTTGTGACCTGATGACTTGAATTGTATGGCAGTAATGGATGGTGATTCTTTTTCATGGATTGGAGGCATAACCAGTGGGCCTTGTGGACCGGATTCTGGCCGCTGTTGCACAAAAGAGGCTGTTGATTTGTGGCAAAACTCGCTTAAGGGACCCGTAGGTTGAAAAGCATTCTGACCTCGTGGTTGGAGGTACCAGGAAGGTGTCTCTGCGGGCGCCCTGTTTCCGAATCAAGATTTTACCGGTAAAGTATCTAGAAGTCATCCACGAGGGGAGGAATTTGGTTTGTGTCTTGGGTATTCTCCGTTGCAAGCTTGGCTGCCTGGCAGGTCATACACACCACCAGCTGGCATCGTCGGAGGATTTTTAATTTGGAGCACAGGTCAAATCTTGATCTGGTCTAATCTAATCTACTCCACGGCACGAAAAATTCCAAGAGAATGGAATGGGTTGTTACGTGTCGTTTAATATATATCCTTGCTTATAGCTACCAAAGAAATGGATATGGTAACTTCTACCGGCGCGTGAGAGAGGGCGAGCTACTTGTCTACTTGAGCCTAATACCCCGCATTCCGACACGCGGTAACGAATAAATATCTTACCAGCAACTCTGATCATGGACGAGAAGGGATTGGTCAGTTGTCTAATTATCACCCTGAGAGCCCGAATCGAATGGATAGATTCCAAGCAACGTGACAAAAGAGTACAGTAAAATAAGTCCCGGTGATTCAAATAAAGTTGAATAAAACTCCTAATAATATAACATCGTCGGCATATTAGAACCACATATATAATGTTACTCGGTTTAGCAAAGTCCAAGATAGATTCAGAGGTCGTCTATTTACCTGCGGTTCTCGGACCGACTATGCCTTGGTTATCTGGTTATTACTAAGAGCTACTTGAATATAATAGAATAAATATTCAGTGACTACTTGGGTCGGTTGTATAGGTCAGATTAGATCCATTTAATACATGCTATTCTATTTTATCCATGTTCTATGCATACCCTAAATTTTATGTTCTAATTGTGCCGCCAAGGTCTAACCTGTATTTCGGTGCCTTTGTTTTGTATCCGTGCTGCTAAGCGAGCGGAAAAGTCGCTAATGTTTAGTATTAGAGCGTATCACTGTAACAAGTGAATTCTACTCATTAATTGCGGAAACTGACAAGTTCTACGGATGAATTCACTCGGCTCTTTTGAATTGATTTATTTAATTGAATTGTCTCAGAAGCTTGAAGTAATGCTTTTGAGTTAAACTGTTCAGGTAGATATTAGGCATATACTCCGTAAGCTCCGAATGTTTTATTTTTACGAGTATTATCCTAAAAGCCTTGAAGAAACTTTGGAAGGGGGATCTAAATGCGATGTAGAGACTCGTGGAAGAACCATGGCAGGTTAATGTTTACGACTCTTTTATAACTTAACCGGTTGGTATAGTTTTGTAAGTGCGAGGGCCCAGTCCGACGATGAAAATTAACCACTTTATTAAGATAGTCGAAAATGCGGCAACGAGCTAAGCTGGCGATTATGAAAGTAGAACTCGATCCATGTAATAGAAACTAGCACATTTTCAAGATAAATAATTAACACCTCTTCTCTACTTCCTCAGCTAATTTCATGTTTCTGCATTCTTTCACTATTCTATCCCTAACCTTCAATACTCATTTTTAATCTTGAAATTCTTCTATCCTGAGAAGCCTGCTTCTTTACCATCCGTTGCGATCTAGGGGCTACTAGTGTAAAAGCTCTCACCACATTACGTATACGCGGTCCTCAAATTCCTCTACTTCCTAGAGTAGTCTATTCTAACTCTTATCTTATCTTATCTTATTAAGTTTAAACAAGTATATATACTATACTTAGTAACAACCAACCTTTAATATAAACTATACCATACTAGATTCCTTCTATTCCCTTCTAAAAGGCTAAAAGGCAGGGAGTAAAGAAAGGAATCCATCTTAACCTCTACCCTAGGTATTTTATAGCCCCTTTACAAAAGTAGTAAGATATTTTACTATACAACTATAGAAACTATAAGAATAACCTAATAAATTTATATATATTATATATAAAACACTTTCTAAAAACCCCTATAATATACTATTAAAATAGCCTAGAATCGTACTACTTTTATAAAGAGGCTATATAGTAGAATAGTTCTTATATTATACTTCTACTAATAGGAGTTTATCTCGCTTAAGAAAATAAGGGGCTGAAAGATTCTAGGTTCTCGGTAGCCCTTAATAGTATATTATATATTAGAAGACGAATAGGACATAGTATAGAATGGAATAAGTATAAGGAGGGAAGCTAGCTAAGGGGTAAGTAGGGAGTCTTTATAGGACTACCCTAACCGAGTAGAAGCCTCTAGAGTACTAGGCAACCTCCTAGGTAACCGAGACAGGGGCTAGGTAGTAGAGACAGGAGTCTCTACTAGAACTATATTATAATAATTACTTATAAAAAAGAGAAAAAAACAACGCTCTTATTATTATAAGAGGAGTAGACTCTTTATAAGTACTAATACGATTACTAATATCTATATGCAAGTCCAAATGTAAGTACAAATCTAAGTCGGTAGCTATTAATAAGCACATGCCGATTCTAAATACAAGTCTAAATACAAGTCTAAAATAAGTGTGTAGCCGGTTTTATTATATTCCGGCTGCTATATATTAATATCTGTACTAAATCTAAAGCAATGCGATGTATCCAGTCCCAAACAAATGAAAACTTATAGGGGTAGTGTGTGTGTCTTCGTATCTAAAAGTCTATCGGATCCTAAGTATGTTTTGTCCAAGCGAGGCGAAAAGGGGGGTTCTTTTATAAAGTATTTACTAGCTCGGTTGGTACAGCGAGGGCAGATTTTGGCTGGACTTTCTGCTGGCTTATAAAAGGGCAAGTTAAGGCTATTCGCAAGTGTAGAAATCGGTCGGTTTGACTGAAACGGCTCAACAAAGAGATCAGTCCGAAACAGGGGGAAGGGTGCTGAGAATCGAGAGGCAATTTCACTGGTGCTCCCTCGAGAGGTGTTTTGACAAGCGGTGGTCTAGCGGAAGTGATTCGAAAGGTAGGTAAAAGGGATCGATTCGAGGTGTTCGCGTATACTCATTCAAGGCTGAAAAGCCCTGAACTTTCACTCGGGTACTAACTTCGAAAGGATTAAGCGTAATTCTTAAATCTCTTCGAAAGGATTAAGCCTAATTCTTTATCGAATTTAAGTATTTACTCGTAATCGTACAAGGCTAAAAAGCCTAGTTTTCCGAAGCGTACTTAGAAAGGATCAAGCGCAATTCTCTAGCGAAGTGCCGAGATATTAAAAAGGAGGTTCCTAGTACCTTTCCGTCCAGGACTAGGTAATCGACCAGATTTCGCTCTAAAAAAGAGACAAGACATACTCAGATCCCAGCATTACTACTAATTATTAGAGGACAAATAGGATATAGTATAGAATAGAATAAGCATAAGGAGGGAAGCTAGCTAAGGCGTAAGCAGGGAGTCTTTATAGGACTACCCTGACCGAGTGGAAGCCTCTAGAGTACTAGGTAACTTCCTAGGCAACCGAGATAGGGGCTAGGCAGTAGAGACAGGAGTCTCTGCTGGAACCATGTCGTAATACTATAGCCCCTTAATAAAACCACTAAGAGATAATCAAGGGTTATTTACAACCTAGTATATTAGAAAGTATTTAATATATAAACTAAACTAAACCACTTTTTTATATACTTTCTACCTACCTAGGGCTGTGAAATATCTTGCTACTTGTTAAGGACAAAACAGGAGACTATTAGAATAAGCTGTAAAAGTTGAATAATATCCAAAGTACTAGCTAAGGTTATAGAGGGTCCTTGTATAGGAGCCGTCCTGTTCCATGGAAGCTTCCATAGAACCTTCCATACCTTCTTGTCTAAGACTAGCGTGACTTATATGAGACTAGCGTGACGAATATGAGACTAGCGTGACTCATATGTACCTTTGGAACCATATGGTGTACAGCGTACAGTGTACAGCATATGGCGTACAGGCTGTCTCGCTAAATGCAGGAGTCACATGCTAAAGTAAACAAAGGTAAAGTCCAGTACGTTCCGTAACACTACTTTTATAAAGGGGTTATACTATAGATCTCTCTAATCCCCTCCTTACACCTTATACCTCATACCTCCCTAAACCCAACTTCTCAACTTCTCAACTTCTCAACCCCTCAAGCTCGCGGTACCATAACCTCCTCATACCTCACACCTCCCACCTCACAACCCAACATCTCACTCCCCCTTCCNCTCCCGGTACAGTATAACAATCAAGTAATCTTACACTACCAACTCCTACTCCTACTCCTACAGTCTACTCTAACTATGATATATTAATCACTGCCCTCCCTGTACAGTACAGTACGTAAACAAAATATGTATATCTACTCGGTCCGTAATATCTACAGTACGTAGGTAGGTAGGTAGGTAGGTAGGTAGGTACAGTACGTAGGTGGGTAAATGATGATATTATATATATCTATATTCATATTCATATTCATATGAATACTACAGGTATCCATATAATCTATTCATTCATTCATACATTATCCAACACCATTCCATCTACCCATCCATCTACCCATCCAACTACCCAACTACCTAAACCCCCTTCTTCGCCAACCCCCCCTTTCCTCCCATCACCCCCACCCTCCTCCTACAAAAAAAGAAAAAAGAATGAAAAAAAGAAAAAAAGAAAAGATAAAATATACTTCTAAAAATTATCCACTAAAAGTTAAAGGTTAAGTTTTAATAAAAAAAACCGTTCATATCATAACAAGTGACCGATCCAATCCAATCCAATGCCTCTGGATCAAAAATACCCCTCCCAAAAAAAGTAATCTGTATTCCATTCCATTCCATTGCATTCCAAAATTTCCCTTTGAAACCCAACCAAACCCTTCCAATCTACACATCCCAAACAACCCCAATATCCAAATGAGACCAACCAGTCGTAGAAACAAAAATGGTATATTATCATTCATCTTCCTCGCTCCCCCCCAAAAATATCGTATCATCCAGGTCCCTCCCTTTCCAAAAAAGGACCGACGCGAGGAGTTGGGAACGCCTCTAATTTGTCTCTTCAATATGCTTAACCCCGGTAACATGCTTTTCGCTCATGTATGAAAAAAATGATTGACGATGCTTGATTCGTTTTCCTCCCCTCCAGAAATCTTGGTACATTCATTCACTTAGATTCCTCAACCCTCTCCGGTATCGCTGACGGACTTTCAATATCCAATGACCTTTGGCGTCTCCTGAGGAGCTGCAACATCCTTCAATGGCTCGCTCTTATCCTGGAATTCCGTAACAACCTGTTTGTACTCCGGTACACCCTCAATAGCTGATGCGAGCGGGTCGACCTCTGATTCCTTGGTGTCATGTTCGGCCTTGCTTTCAATGGCTTCAGTAGAGTTCGCTTTGACAGTTTCGGTTCTCTCTAAACCCCCCAAAACGGCTACCTCCTTCGCTCGACACATACTGCTATCCATGCTCAGTCTATGCGAAATGTTGCCAACACTAAGTCGATTCGAAAAATTTCCCATACTAGATCTTCTCGATTCATACAAGTCCACATTCTCAAATTCCATTCTCAAAGGGCTTGGGACTGGACTTCGTCCGCATGCCTGATCAACCGTAAGATTCCTGCTTGCTCTGGCGGAATTTCGTGGTGGTAAAGGAGGTGGAGGTGGTCTCTTTGGAATATTAACCAATCCGCCCTTGGCCTTGATAGCTTGTGGTGTGATGATGGTGGCTTGAGCTGAAGCTGCTTCAAATATTATTGGCTCCTCATCATCATCGAGATCATCCTCATCCTCGTCGTCGGATACAAAGCTAGTATCAACTGAAAGTGGAATCTCTTTTTTATCTTTTTCTCCAGGGCTTTCAATTTCATCCTTTTCTCCAGGGCTTTCATTTTCATCCTTTTCTCTAGGGCTTTCGCTTTCGTCTACCGTCGTTCCGTCAAAATCTTGACTATGATTCAAGTGGTTGTATGGACCTAGATCTATCTTGGTGTAATCAATCTCCTCGGGCTCCTGTATGATAATGGATGGCTCATCCTCCTCTTCAATTCTTTTGTTGTGGTCGCTGCGATTAGGACTCGTTCCTGGTGTGTCGAAATCAGTTTGTGTCCCCATCTCCGTCGTTTGTGTCCACCTGTCGATACTCGTTCTTGGACGACTGCTTCGTGAAGACATGTAACTTTCCCTGTTACTATGCGTCGCTAGTGTGTCGATACTTCCACGGTGTTGAAACCTGCCGTATAGTGGACTTGTCGGACTTGGATTAAATTCAAACATGGAGCTGTGCGGTCGAATTTTGGTTCCAGCTTCCTTAATCTCTAGCCCAATTTCCTCGAGAGCCAGAACACCAAATGGATCGGGGTCGTCAGGTTCCGGTACGCCAAATGTTGGACCGCTAGCCGTGGTAGGAGATACGACATCAACATCTCCAGGTGCAGGTTGGCCGTCGAGTACTTCAAGGATTTCTCTATCCACATCCCCTCTCCCCTCGGCTGCCTTTATCGTTTCCATGAGCATTTTGATTTCGTATGGTGGATGCCGCGCTTTTCCAGCAAGAATATCTGCAACTCCTATTCGTTCACCGTAAAATCGTTCATTTTCGTCGGTTCGTTCAATGATGACTGTGCCGTCGACTTGCACACCGGCGTAGAAGCCTCTTGATTTGAGGTAGGTAAATACCGGCCGGCTGGTAATTTGTCAGTAAAATGAAAACTGATAGGTCGGCAAACCAAGAAGAGCAAATTCAAAATAAAAACATACTTGGCTTGCTTCCACTTTCCGTCGTTTTCCAAAACCCCGCCTATCCCCACAGGACCGGCGACCGCACTGATCTCGCCTCCAATGGTTGCGCGAATTTTTGTAAAGGCCTCAAGTGCCTTGCGATTATTGATCACCACCACACAATCGTAGATATCGACGCCGACGAGAAATCCCAAACCCGCGGTATGTAGTAATATGCCAGAAGGAGGGGACCATTCTCCGTCCTCTTTTCTTGCGAGAAGAATACCTGAACCGCCCGCTCCCGACACCCATAATCCGGTTCTCATTGTGGTAAAAATAGCCAGCCCGACGGCATCTTCTATGACCTGTTGGGGAATCTTTTTCAAGACTCTTTGTTTCCCACGTGGGGTATCTGCCGCCACCAGTCGATCCTCCTCGGCATAAAAGCCATCTTCTGTCGATCACATCAGTAGCTGGATGCTAAAAAGTCGAGGTATTTGTAAAACTTACTGCAAAACGATCTCAGGATTCTCGCGGCCTTGTCGGATTCTTTGTCGAGCGTGGTCGGCCAAAATGCTTCTGAACCGATTTTGTTGGACAGTCTGTTTACGGGAGCACCAACTAGACCTTTGATGTCAGCTTCCGGGCATTGTTGATCCCCACGTCACGGAGTACCATCCTCGGGTCTTGGTGGACTCACGTTTATCGGCCCAAGTCCAGGCCTTATCAAAACCCTTCTTGCCTCCGGTCTTGGTCCTATCCCAGGATGGCAGCATTGAGGTGACCCTCTGCATTTTGGCGGCTCATTCGATGAAGAATTCAGCCTGTTGGCGGGAACGGCTGATGGTTTGTTCGGGTGGAGGGGAGGGAGGGGGAGGAGCAGAGAGTATATGGGTTGCGATGCGATGCGATTGAATACGACAGTATGCGCAAGGCGAAGGCGCAGGCGCAGGCTCAGGCGGAAGCGGCGAGAGAGAGCTCACTTTCCGTCCCGTTGATTCCGAGTTGTCGAGTCGCGTAGGGAGGTGGTGTGTAATGTAATTGCGCCCAGGGGCCGAGAGATTCAAGAAAACAGTGAAAGTAAGAGAAAAGGTAGTGTGAATGATGTGAATGGGCTCATTATAGCGGGAGTCGTAGAACAAATGAGGAGAGAGGTGGAGTGAGTGGGAGTGGGAGTGGAAATCAACAATAGCAGTGCAATGCGAAAGAGCAAATGGGAAATGGAAGGATGGATTTCTGGAATTCTTAGCAGTTGCAGTAGGTCAGTAGCCTGGCCCTACCGGTACCTGTAAATCTACCTAAATTACTTCGTCCGTACTTGCCCACTCGCCTTGTCCACTTGCCATGCCCACTTGCCCACTTCCCTATTTAAAAATTGACTCTACCTTTCCGCTAAGACCTGCCTGCACTGCATGGCAAATATTGGTAAGGCTGTCGGCCGGTACACCGAAAAAGTACGAGGAAAATACTCGTACCGGTGTCAAAGCCAGGGACCTAACCAGATTGCCTAGGTGGCTGTAGATTGGCTTGGTGGTGGTCGGTCCCATGCCGTAGATTGGTTGGTTTGCTCAAGTACTCTAGCTGCAGCATAGTCATGGGTACTTTTGGTGTAGTCAAGGATGCTTTTCAAGCTAAACCCCGGGCGTATGCGTACCGTGAGGCATGAGCTGGTCATCAACACTGGCTTTCTCGCTGTTGCTTATGCTACCCTGAACCCCCTGATGTCATTTGCTTTTTGCCCGCATGGGCACCACACCTGATTCTACCTACTTCCCACGCTCCCGTACTTCCCACGCTCCCGCACACTCTTGTGTTGCCCTGGCAGCGTCACCAAATGCCCCGCTGGTTCCTGCTTGAGAGAGTTTTCACTGGTGCCGCTGAAGTCCCTTTCCATCACCTGCCATATATCACTTCCGTACTGTCCGTACTGTCCGTCCAGCTATTATACT
This sequence comes from Hymenoscyphus fraxineus, assembly GCA_900184765.1. NCBI lineage: Eukaryota > Fungi > Ascomycota > Leotiomycetes > Helotiales > Helotiaceae > Hymenoscyphus > Hymenoscyphus fraxineus. Next base: position 3,862,068 of record LT855407.1, read on the forward strand.
GTACTGTAAATTTACTGTACCCTACTCAAATACGGGATACGATACGTTCGCGGACTCGGTACAGAAAGTGATATTCAGATGGTAGACGATCAACAATTAATATTCCATCGATTGATGCGGCTACTAGATTCCTTCCTCATCAGGGCATGGCGGCAGCCACCGACCCCCTTTTGCACAACCCCCTATCCTAGTGCATACATTAGATTGCGTATCGTCAGGGCACCAGAGGGCAAGCCGCAAGTCCAAGCCCCAAAGCCAAAGCCCCCCCGAAAAATCTAGAATCCTTAGGTACATTCCAAATGCCTCGTGGGAAAGAAGAATAGAATAATCTTCCATTCCCCGCAATCACGTTACACATCCTCCATCCCATCTCCAACAAACCTTCGTACGAGTACGAGTACCGAGTACTCCGTACGTTTCGTCTCTTCTTCCCCATTACGACCTGTCATCTCATATACCAATCCGGGACCGCACACTCTTCATCCCAACTTCTACAATCCAACTTTCAATCCACTAACCCCACCGCCCATCTTCCCAAAGCCCTCCGCAACATCTGCAGCCTGTTTGTTACCCTCAAGCTGACCTATTATTCACACATCAGCACTCACTCACTCATCACACACAATTCACCACACAACCACACCACATCTTCCTCACAACTCTCATCACATCACATCACATCACAAACAACCCACCTCAATCTTACCAAATCCTACCTGATAACTTTCCCAATAAAACGAAAAGCAATCAAAAAAAAGAGTAAAAAAAAGTAAATAAAATGAAGAGAGTGGTAAGTGGTAAGTAACACCCACCCTTCGTAAAATCCTCTCCTTGCTTCCATCCCTGCGCCCGCAACTTCCTCGCCTCCGCCTCCGCCTTCGCCTTGAAGAACATGATGCCCACCTCTTTGATAGCGGGATCGAGGACGCCGGAGAGGTATGCGGCTGTGAGGAGGAGGGCGAGGGTGGTTGTCGCGATGGCAGCGATGGTGGAGTTGGTTAGCGGTAGCATGTTTGTAGTTTGTAGTTTGTACTTTGTTCCGAGTGATATTGTGGTTCGGTTTATTATGAAGGGTTGTTTGTATGTTTGAGTCTCAGAATTGTTTGGAAAGAAGGTTTGATGTGTTTAATTAGAGGATATCTACTTTTCTTAAATACTTTGCTTTTTGGTATTTGGTATTTAGTATTTGATATCTATCTAGTTTCTTATTCACTGCTCACTACTCATGACGTCGAAGGCTGGATTTTCTACCTACTGTATCTATGGAGGAATCTTGATCTGGGATGCTTGCTTGCTTGCGTGCTTGTCTTGCTTGCTTGTCTTGCTCTCGCTTACGGAGGTACTGTATCTGCAGAACATAAACTGGTTTCCACACTGCAGTGTCGCTTCCCTCTGCCGAGAGGTCTTGGCGTGGATGAGGCGGCCAGTAATGTTATTCCTTTTTCGATAGGAGGAGTAGGATTTTGTGGGTTGCTTGTTGGTTGGGCGGAGGTGTTGAGGAGATTGGATGGTATGATGGCTTGTTTGGGTGGGTGGGTGATGGAGTTGTGTGGATGTGTGTTGATTGGGAGACTGGGGTAGGGAGATGGGGGTAGAGGGATGGATTTGGGTGTGTAGTATTTTGTGTGTGTGTGTGTGTGTGTGTGTGTGTGGTTTATATAGATATCCTTATAGGTATTTGTTACCCGTATATACAGAGTAGTAACAAGAGGGTAAATAAAATCCTTATGAATCAAGTACTTATCCTTCGGTAAAAAAGATGCATAGAACAAGCCATCAGAGATTTTGAATATAATTCCATTACATTAAACTATCTTGTACCTCGCTTCTACCTTACTACGTTGAATATATAAACTTATAAAGTAAAGACACCATTTCTTATACAATTAAGGACGCGGAATGAGTTGAGATTTCCTCTCCAGTCATCTTACAGTCCAATCCATAGATACCTTTTCGAATAACCGGTTACACCATCGGGGACCCATGCCAAACACCCTACGCTAATTCCGAGTTTATCAAGAAGATGCGGTTCGACGTTGAATTGTTCGCCCATTTCCCTGTCGAATGTGACGTACCAAACCCTGGTGACACGCTTGATGTGACAGGCAAGATTTGCTTCTGGAGATTCGTAGTCCATGGAGTACTCGCCGTTGTAGAAGCGACCCACGCCGTCCGGTAAGAGCCTTTTATATGAGCCAGAAATATCAACTAACAATTGATAGAATTCCATACAACAACACCCTTAATTGCAGATCACAAATCAATTGTAATGGCTGGGTGCTTGAGGATAGCAGAGGAACTCTCGAAACACCTAGATCTTTTCACAAACAGTAACAAACGAACTCGCAATACTCACCAACCAAAGATTCCCTGTTTTAGCATCATGAGCGACAACGGTGGAAGCGGGTAATATCTTGCCCTCCACATCCTCCAAAACTTTCACAACCTATTCACATCAGCAAACGTTCCTCTCGGATCCATCCCCCTCTTCACCACCCCAACACCGAAAAACACAAAAACAAAAACATACCTCCTACCCCCTCACCCCCTCCTCCCCTACTATCCTAACCCTAAAAACCGAACTCCCAACATCCCTCCCCTCCATCGACGAACTACTCCTCACCAACCCAACCACATCCGGGAAGCCCGCCACATTGATATACCCCCTGGAATCGACGCTTAAGTTATCAATCGGCATCTTGATATCAACCTCGTGGATCCGGTCGAGCATCTGGGTTGTCGTGTTGAGAGCGAGGACGGTGATGCTCCCCGTTCCCGAGTTGGCGACGTAGATGAGTCCGACTGGGTCTTGCGTGATGCCGTTGGGGAAGTTGAATGTGCTGGAGGGGGTGGCGATGTGGCAGGGTGTTTGGTGGTTGGGACACTAACTTGGGATGTTAGGTTGAAGGGGGATGGGGAATGGATGACTGACGTACGCGATACTACCACCACCCCAGAACATCTCCAGAGCTCGCATCTGTCATATTCAAAATACTTCCTTAGTCTCACCCTTTAAACCCTTCTTCACCCCTCAACTAGAACGACTGAAAAAGGATGTGTTTTGCGTATCGAGGGTGACTAAGCAAGCTCGCGTATATCGTTTGATCCATTCGAACGAATGAAAAAAAAAGAGAGAAAGAAAAAACAACACACCTTCCCAACCTTCCTACTATGATCATTACTAACCAGCACCCCCTCCCTCAAATCCACAAATTATTCGGCGTAAAAACCACCTCCGGACTCCAAATCGTCCTCACAAACTCCAACTCCTCACTCCCCCTCCGCAACTCAAAGACCTCAATCCTCGAGTCCGCACCATACTTCGCAACATCACCATCACCATCAATAAAGATAGGCGGCCGATGGTTATTAATCATCAATCTCAACTTGACGGGCTCATCTCCCTTAGGAGGGACATAGAGCGAGATGGCGTGGACGTCGATTTCTTGGTTGTAAGACGCGGATTGGTAGGTTTTGGGAAATTGGGAATGGGGATGGGGAGGGGGCGGACGTTGTAGAGACCGTTTGCACCGGGGGTGTCGATGTTGAGGATGGAGATGTGGTCTTTTTTGAGCGGGTGGTGGTGTTGAGGTTGGAGTTGCTGGGGGGTGTTAGTGGGGTTTGAGGATGAGTTGAATGCATGGGTGTTGGGATTTAGGGATTATCTGGAGGTGGGATGGTGGTTCTGTTTTTTCCCTAATTTATATGTAAAATTTGGGAATTGGTAGTAAGAGGATAAGTTAACCGATCATCTTACACGCTATGAAAAAAGACCTTTCCATAAAAACCATCCCCTACCAAAACCCACTCCAACCCCCTCACAAAACCCCCCCAAACACAAAAAAAAAGAACTCAAACTCACCCGGCCCAGCCATCCACCCCATCCTCGTCCTCTTATCCGAACAAACAGCATACACCCTCCTCCCCAGCTCATCAACCACCAAATCCTCACAGCTCTCCAAGAGCGGATGAAAGACCCTCCGACAGGTGAACGGAAAATCCTCGATTCTTTGAACTGTCCTTCCTATTCCAAGTTGCAGGAAGAGGACTTTGTGGAGGATGGTTTGGTAGAAGATTGCTAGGAGGGTTATTAGGAGTCCGAGTTTGAGGGGCATTGTGGTTTTGTTTTCGTATTTGGGGGGAGGAGGGAAAGAGGGATGGAAGGGATGGAAGGGATGGAAGGGATGGAAGGGATGGGGATGGGTGTGAGTATGTGGGTTTGTGGTTGTGGTGGATATGGATGAGGCACAGCACGTCCAGGTACAGTGAGATCTTATCGTATCGTGCCATTGCTGGGAATTGTGAAGCGTGGTGATGATGATGTTTTGAGCATTCTTGAACCCCTGAAGTGCGTCTTACATATTAGTGTGTCACAAGATTGAAAGAAACTTTGAGCTCTATGATTATCGGTCGAATAGTGGTTATCACTCGCTAACCTAGGTACAGCGAGAGTAATTCTCCACTTTCTCTAGCGAGAAGGGTCACGTGATGATTTTAGTGTTAATCCTTGTTTAGGTTACAAGGCCTTTAAATGAAGGGAATTCTAAGGCGATGATATGTATTACTTTGTCCCAATCTTCCCCCTAGTTATATCGAAGTTCTCGTTCAGGAGCTGAAAGATCCCTTATAAGTCAAGATATTTATCTAGCTAATAAGTAGGTAGTGTTGTATACTCTATTATAGTTGGAGGTAAAAGAATGTAGTTAAACTAGCTATATGTTTAGGACTAGATAAGGAACTATTAGTACTCGATCCTTCTACTTCTATTAAACGAAAAGTTGATTTTATAAATACCATGCAATTGGACATACTATAAGAAGATACAGAAATATGTATCACCGCACTAAAACTGAGCTAGGTACATTTCATCTTCGTCTTTTCATTTTTCAACGACTAATCTAATTTTAGGTATGCGAACATAAGTATAGAGAAGGGAAGGTATAACCACTCTTTACAATGGACCAGATATCACCAGGTGGAATGGCGCTTGCCAAAGCTGTTAAAGATGGACATTCTTATTCATTCACAGTACATCCTTACCCTCTTTTCTTGTTTACAATATCCTCTGCCTGCTGCGGAAACGTCTTAGTTCCTAACACTGGGGAAGGCTCGCTTGTCTCAGTTTTATTTTTGTTAATGTAGAAGAATTGTGATTACAGACTATGCTATATACTTGGTTTTACCAAGTCAGTAATTACCAGAACAAAATCAGATACAGAGGCTTCTGAATAGTGATCTCCTCGGGGGCTATAGTAAAATTATAACCAAGTTTCTTAATACTAGCAAATACGTCGCTCGTGCGGGAAATTAATGAAAGACAGACCGCTTTAGTAGAGTTGATTAGGTTAATCAAGTAGTATTGTCAGATGGGATTCGAGGTAGAAGCTTGGCTTGGATGCTATAAGCTAAGGTTCGAGCTAGTACTTATTGTGTACGGATCGAACTGGCTCGAAGGAGTGGAACAGGCTAATAGTGATGTGGCAGGAAAATAGGGAATCGAAGCGACGCGAAGAGAACCGATAGTAAGTGGTATTTCCGATAGCTTTAAAACATTCAAATTAATCATAGAAATACAAAATACCTTGCAAAACACCCGGAGGTACACTTTTACGTACCTTAGTAGCCTTCTAGTTGTGAGAAGGGGCTGTACATGTACCCGCCATCCTGAGAATACTATCCTTGTTAGCTATTCCACTCAAAGCATATGTTGTCGTCATTCGTCCTTTTGAATAGAAATCTATTTCTGAACATTAATCTAAAAGAATGAGTAGACTTTGAAAGCTACAAGCCAGGAAGACTTTACACGTATATAGTAGACAAGTATTTTGGGGGTAATACTGTTTAAAGCATTTAACCCAGGGCGTATATTACTGATTTCTATAAAGTCTGTTGGGAGTACAAATCGAAACTCGGTTAGTTGCCGAAAAGTAAAGAATATAAATATGGCATTTTTTATCTACTTTGTTCTACTGATCTCTTGAACTATATTTATATACCCTAGTATTTATAGTAGATTTTAATTAGACGCTATACTTAGCTTCTATAAATAAATATCAATCTTAGTATAAGAGTCTCAGGGGATCCGAGGAACGAGGATTAAATCCACATCGCGACTCTAGGATTTTTAACTAGATTGGGATTTTAGTTATATTATAGTTAACTAGGGATATTAGATATTATATAAAGTCTCTTAGTAGGGATTAGATAACTAATTTAAGAAAATATAAGCCGGTAATCTAAAAGTAATAATCTTTATCTTATACCCTTATATTATTCGCGCCTATAACCTTAATAGCCTAAAGTAGAGTAAGTTAGCTAACTCTATTCTTTCTTTTATATTCCTTCCTACTAATATTATTAAAGTCGAGGCCGATATTAGTAAGCTTAGTAAAGCTAGTCTATACGAAAACACGTACCGAGTATTAAATAAAAATGAAATATAAGGGAGTTATCTAAGTAAATGTAGTAATATAAATCAGCTAATTCTATAGACGAAAGTCTAGTATATCTTATTAAGCTAATTTTATCGGTAGAAAAAGAATAGGGCTTATTATACTATTCTATAGGCAGTCTATTAATCTAGAACAATATAGCGTTATAGGCAAGTACTTCGTCTCTTCGCCTTTAGATACTTTGTTGATCTATTATTTTAGAGAATGCCTACTCCAAATTTGAACTTCCACTCCTTGTCATTACTGTGGGAACGCTCGTTAGTTCAGCTGATATGGACACCCAATTACAAGAGTATATAGAACTCGCTCTTCGCTGGGTCGCAGTCTTGTATTTCGAAAATATATATCGACCAGCTTTCCGAATTTGGTTCCGGGCCTATTTCGAGCTCAATCAATCTCGAAGTCACCTTCTATCACCGACTAAGGTCGTTCCAAGGAATCGCTGCTTTGAGCGTCAGCAAAGATCTCGAATTCTCCAAGGAATTTGAGAAGTTCATTCCAGTGTTACGTGTGGCCTTCAACGTAGCTCCTCCGAAGGATACCAATTTGTAGGCTATCTGGAAGAATGCTTAGACCAAATGTGAGTGCATTCCGCTCCCATATCAATAGGACATAGCAAGCTGAGACAGGGAAGAGCCTATAATGGTGATCGGACGGAATCCAGGGAGTGGATAGAAGAATATGGTAGCCAAGGCAGTGCAGCCCTCGATACTCGCGTGGGAATCATGAATATTTGCCACAATGTCTCTGCATAAGCGGGAGAAGATAGGTCTAAGCTTGAGCCACAAAACCTCATTAAGGCTATCAAAGAAGCAAAGCATTTTTGGGCTGTGAATCCCAGTAGCAAGAGATTGACTCCCTTGGGCCACTAAGTGTAGTTTTCAAGCTGTTCCCGCTCTGGGTTGATGTTTGTTCGTAGCGACAATATCTGTAACACTTTTGCTCCATTTCTTTCGTCTGGTTACAGAACTGTAACTCTTGTGTAATGTGCAGAAAGTAGATTCTAGAGTGACTGGTACTTAATAGGATTGTAAGAAAACCACTCAAGAAGCAATTGAGTAAGATTCAAACAAACTTCTGTAATCTTACTTAACCCGTTCTTGTGCACCACCTATTCTATACAATCGTGCAGCACGTTTCCTCGCCCCTAGTACTCACCACCTTACTATTTTAGTCTAATAGTTTCCTTACCACTTACCATCTAGCTGTAGACAAAACGCTAATTAATAAATCAAGCTTGCACTGGCTAAATTCCATATAAATAACTTATCTTTCACTACAAGAGCTTTCATTAATACGAAATACTCCCAAACAGTAACCTAAACATCAGCCTCTTTCATAAGCTCTATAAATAGGAAATTACACTATCCTCTCTTTATAAATTAGTCTCGATAAAATCTTTCCCAAAGTACTATACTATACTATACTTTAAATTAAACAAAAAGTAAAATCCTATCCTCTCCAAATATAAAAAAATAACATTCTCCTCTAAAGTACAGTACGTTAGACACAAACGTCTACAAAGCCTAAAGCCTAAGGATGGGCCGGGGTCAGGTAAAGAAAAGACTCGCTTAGATCTAGATATATATAAAATAACTTTCTAGGACCAAGAGATCACAAGTGCTAGTGCTAGTAAAGAGAGGGAATTCAATTACCGTAGAGAAAGAGACGCGAAATATTCCAAGAGCAGAGACGACATCAATCCAAGATTCCTTATTGAGTTCCTAGGTGGGAGGCTTAACGTGAACTAAAGGATAACTCTTAATTAAGAAATCCCTACGAGTACGCTATAGTTTATAGGTATTTAGTTAAGCGAGAGAGGGGGAGAGTAAAAGAGATAAAGAGATAAAGCCTGCTTGTTAGGAACTAAGGTTTAACATGGTAAGTAGGTGGTATTTAAGTTATTAATTAAATAGATATAGTATAGTATAGTATAGTATAGTATATATAGTTCACATTATATTAAATAAGCGAAACGAGTAGGCAGCTACTTAGGTAGGCGTACAGTACTAGATACGAAATACACATAATAGTAATTACAACCCGTGCAAATAACAAACCAATGGTATACTACTAAACAACTACCTATCTACCTATCTACCAACCTACCTATGTCGCCCCCCTACACCCCTCCATCCTCCAAACCCCTCTCCTCCCTCGCCCAAAAAGAAAAACACAAAAATACAAACCCCCAACTCCATCCCACATACTCCTACAACCCAAGACCCCCTCAAACCCAAGACTCAAATACCTACCCTAGCTCACAGCAAAAGAGCCGCCCTCTTCATCCGATCCCTCACAACCCCCTCCTCACTCTCCCACCTCCCCAAGAACCCCTTCTGCTGTCCCTTACCCCCGAACCCCAACCATCCACCCACAACCTTCCCCTCATTCGCCTTCCGCTCCTGCCGCTCCGCGGACGCGAGCATACTGACCATGCGATCCCAGTTGCCTACTCCGACATGCAGACACTCTTTACAGATCTTCGTGCCCTCCCGATCCAGCTGGGCGTGCGCGAGTTGTTCCTCGGAGACGTCGACCGCTTCGCGCGTCCATGCTAGGGCGTCTTCTTTGGAAGAAACGGATGATTCTGAGACGTAGAGGATTTCGCCGATGTAGTTCATTATGCCGGCTTCCTGGCAGAGCTCTTCAGGGGTACGGAGGGGAGGGGCGGTGCCGTCGACGGGGAGAGGAGGGGGAGGAGGGCGGACGAAGCACAGGTGGATGAAGTCTTTGATTCTGCGTATGACATCTTTTGGTGGTTGTTTTGGTGGGGGTGGAGGAGGTGGAGGAGATGAGCGGCGGGCACGGAGGACGGAGAGGAAGATTGGGAGGGCGAGAGAGAGGTTGGAGTGTGAGGCGTGGTGGATGCCTAGGGCGGTACTGATGTTTATGAGGTTTAGACTGGGTAGTCCTTTCTTGATATCGAGGATTCCGGTTTTGGGGTCGATTATTGTTTTCGATTCCTCTGGTAGGGAAGAACGGGCGATATCAATGGCCCAGGAATACATTTCCATTGCTTTCTCGGGTGCTTTCTGATAATCCAAAAATGCGGCATAGGCAAGTGCTGCATCCACATACTGTTTCTGTGTGAAGCCTTGCGTGGTGAGAATCCGCATATACCACACTTCCGCTTTATCAAATGCTACCTCTGTATCCTCTTCCTTCGGAGCCGTGTAGTGTGAATTCGGCAGCAATGGTTGTGGAATTGGATTCGAGGGCCCAATAACATATTTCTTTGGTGTTATTCGTCCAGTGTTCTTATCACGAACCATATCCTCAATATATTCCGCCCCCTTTGCCGCCCCCATCAAACAAATATAGTACCCCCTTCGCCAATCCTCAGATTTCATCGAGACATCGTACCCCGTCTTCCCAACCCCCTCCACCAAGACATTACTCCTCACCAACCCCGCCCCCTCCAAATTGGGATCNTCCTGTGCAGCATTCTCCGGGTCGCAATCCAACATGGCGTTAACAAAACTCTGCCGAGTCCAATACCTCCACTCCATCGGGGGATTGTATTTGCGTTCCCACCGCTCGTCTGACACTGTGTTCAACATTATAAACGCCATAAACGTGATTCCCATCATTTTAAAGCTCAGCTTGAGACCGAGTTTGACATCGCGCTTGTACTGTTCTTTATTCTCGGTGGTGAAGAAGCGGGCGGCTGCTGGACGACGACGCAATGGAGCGAGGAATTCAAGAGTCGGTCTGGGTTTTATTCTGTTGTGGGTAAAGAGACGAGGGGAATTGGGTGGGCGGAAGGGTCGGAGACGGAGTATCCTACTGATTGGGAGTCGGGGACGCATTTTGGGGTTGAGGGGTGATTTTGGATAGCTGTGATAGATAGCCTGATAGCTTTGATAGTGTGGTTGTTGTTGAGGTGGAGAAATTGGTGCCTTGTTTGCCACAAATATGAGGCTGAAAGTCAAAATTCCCCGGACTTTCTCCAGCCAATTGAACAATGACAGTTACTGACTTTCATCAACTATCAGGAATCTCTTATTACTCAGTACCGTGGGAAAAATACCAAGTTCCTCTATATCGTCTCTTTCTGTTTTCAAACTAGCATATAATCTCTATATTCACCACAGCACTAGGAATTTCCAGATGCGAACAGCTATCTGTACCACAATGGAATTACAGACTCGGTACGTATACTTATACTCTCTCCCCCTCGTTTTGCAGTTGCCATTACAGTACTACTCTCTCCGAACACGATAGACCGAAATCCCCTCTAGACAACGCTCGTGTACACCATCCAGTAGTATTCATCCACCCCCAAATACCCCCGAATAACCCAGGCTGAGCTTTTTTAGTCAAGCCAGCAGCGTAGACTAGCCTACTATAGCGAAGCGACACCCACCCACTTACCTAGAAAGTAAAAAGAAAAAAAAAGAAAACCTCACCTCTTAAAAACACTTTATCTTTCTATAAACCTAGGTACCTCTTTAGATCTGTATACCTCTTCTAACTACTAAATTGTATAATTAAGAATATAAAGGCTGGTGTGCTGATTACTTTGGTAGTTTTCATATACTTACGAGTACGAGTATAGTACTTGAAAGACATTTGAATCTCCCATAGGAAATGGGAGGGGAAGGGAAGGAAAGTACAGGAGACGGATAATAACCGAGTACTTACTTACCACATCATTACTAAAAAGTCAAAAAGGGATATATACATACCTAGTTCACGCGAACCATTCTAAACCGATGAACCACATCCTTAGATGTATCAGGGCCAGTAGTATCCATGACCTTTATCAGAGACGACAAAAAATATTAGTTATCTAATCGTGAGACACATGATTAAATTAAATGAAATGTGTGAATACCAGATCTCTTATGATACGGAGGGTACTTCTAGAAGACTTGACATCCTAGCATCTCGCTCATTTAAACAGAGCATTAATATATTAAAATGTGATTCCCAGTGATGATCACTTGAGTTCCGAAAGGTTGGGTACCTGGTATTGTACTTTAATACCGGAGAATTTTGAGCGTCTTTCCTCAGGTAGATGGGATATGAGCTATAATATAATACTATTACCAGGAGAATAGGAGAATAATAGGAGAAAACGAGTACGAGTTTGTAGTCGGTGTCAGAAAAGACGGGTGATTTAGGAGGAAAACTCCTTTCTGAATCCTGCGGAGAAAAAATATTCCGTATCAGAATTTTTTCAAAGATCACACGGCAAATTTTTGATCAATTCCATGGGCGTGCGATGGTACACCGATCCACCTGGCGGCCGGTCAGGTTCATGTTTTTGTCGAGAGGAGGGGTTCGTTAGCCGAGAGATTGGGGGAGGAGCCAAGAGCCTACTCAGGGGTAAGGGTCGAAGTATCAACATGAAACGTTCCTAGGGTGGGATGATCTCCCCTGGTGTCCCCCATGTCCAAAATGTATTTGGGAAGTACTCCGTACGGACTGTGAATAATAGAAGTGCTGCAGACTGCTGATTTCTCTCTCTCGAATGCCAGGCATCTGGTTCTTTTCTTGTTGGAATCCACGTCAGCCGAATTGCGGTTAGAGTAGCTGATGGGCGCGGGAGGATTGTGAAGGAGGCAAATACGGCTGACTTCTCGTACGGGTATGTTGGTTAAAGCTGAGAAATGAGACTTTTGATGAAGTACCCAGAACCAACAGTAACAGAGCAGCCGAGCAGACAGACAAGCAGGCTTTCCAGTCGGGTCAGCTGGAATCCGGGGGCGTTTTGGTAAGGTTCTTGATCTTCTCCAAGCCTCGAAGGCCAGGCGCGAGGTGGAATGCGAGAATAATGAGGTCGGCAGAGTGCAAAGTTTTCGGAGGAATGGCTGATTCTGTCATCGGTGGTGATATTTTGCAGTGCGCTGCAGAAGTGTCCACTGTGATACTTTTTGCGATGGGACATCTGCCATCCAGCGTGCTCAGAAATGTGCTCTCTCTGTGCAAGGTGTACGTATTTCGCAGGCCATCTGCAAGGTACCCCTATACTCGATCGGGTCTGCGGCTGCGGGGAGGGTTCGATGGCGTAGGTACTAGCGTGTTTCTGCTTGAGCCCCTTCACTACTTGACAGGCACCTGCTTGGCTGTGAGTGGGTGAAGACCCAGGCACCGTCACGAGGGGACGGGGGAGGAAAACGCGGTGGCTGCAGTGGCTGGACTTTCTCTGGCCCTTTAACCCTCAGGGTTGCACTTCCGATCGGCTTCTCTTTTTCCATACTACTTCGAAGTAGCTGGGCGTGCTGGGGTAGGGGTAGTCCCAGCCGAGAGAGGGGCAGGCCACCAGATGGCCAAAGAGGGGAAATCTGGTCGCCATTTGAAATGGCTTGAAATGCGGGTGCCAGGTGGGAGAAGGACGGGGACGAGCCGTGAGATTACTCAGATTAGAGTTGACGAGCCACCCTTTTTTTCCAGTGCTCTACACATGTACGGAGGACTTGGTGCATTCGTACTGTCGAAAAGCACCTGCAAACCAGACCCAGACTCCACTACCACGCAGCTCATCGCACGCCACGGACCGTCTTGTTGACCGTGAAAGCAGATGAGCCCAATCAAACAGAGCTAGACCCCAATTTCCGAGGGCCCGGTCGACAAACGCTGCATTCTTATGCATAGAGCTCAGGGTAGGCAGAGTGAATTTCGATTGTGATTTTCTTGTGACGGTGACGGGGGGAGGAAAGTAAATCTACTCCATCGCGAGACTTGGACTGGCGAGCCTCCAAGTCGACCACCTTCATTCTTCTCCCGCCTGACAAACACATACGCATCTTTGCGCAGGTTGTGTGTTGTGTTTTGGCTCTATCCGTGGAAAGGCAAGTAATTTACCGTAATAAGCTTGCCTCTGAAATCTTACTTCGGAATACTTCAAAGTAACCTGCAACGACGTGATCAGTGATCACTCACTCGCTCGTCACTTGCTCCGTCCCTACCTACCCACCACCGGTGTCACCTATCTTCGTATCAAGGTATCTTCGCCATCACACCCACATCCTCTCCGCCGCGGCACTCTTACGCACTCTTACGCACACTTTCCCCATCGACAGGCTTGATCGCTGCTTTGTCACCATCACCGTCCGAGAGCTGGAGCTTGACTCTCCCTCAATAGAAGGGCTGGGGACGATTGGTTCCATTGATTGGTATACCAGCCTATTACCAAGTACACCATCGACGACTCCGTACTCGAGTACGGTGCGAGAACAGTACGACCCGTTCTTGACATCTTGTACCATTGCCCAGTTCAACAGACTTCAAAGTAACCTTAACAAGCTAGTGGTTGTGGGGTGGCAAGACGTATCGAGTATACCTACCTGGGTAGGTACGGAGGTACTCGAGTAGGTCGGTAGGTACGATAGACGACCGCCTGCTGCCCTCGACGGCGCTTTCCTCTTTTGCCTCACCACCACACTTGCGCTTCGCTTGCGATTGCCATTGCGATTGCCCTTCTGAGCAGACTGAGATTGCCGTTGCCTTACGGAATACACCCCATACACCCCACGCACAGCTTTGCGACTTCTATTTCTAATTCTCCCCCGAAGCCTCTAACTTTAATCCGAGTTCTCTCGTCTCCCGATCGGCCCTCTCCAGACTCCAATAGGCGGGATCGACGGGGTCAAACAAACTCCCGTCCTCTCCTCGATACATTTTTGGCTTCGGCTCAACCGACGTAGTCAACAAAACTACCTCGTACAACCTCAACCCCCCACCCACCCATTGGAATTGCGTGTGGACGGCGTGGCTTTGGATTGTCACTTTTCACCGGATTTGGAGATTTTGGGTCGTGTAACTGCAAAGAGACGATCGTTCGTGACAGGACAGAAACAAGGTACGTCGCATGAAGGATTTCTTCAGGGTCAGTACTTTCGAAACACCCAGTGTTCGTGCTTGTATCACAACATCCGACAGCTGGGCAACCTCAGATTCATCACCTCACAGTACACTGTACACCACCCCAGTGCACTGTGGACCGTGATAATTCTGGGGGCTTCAGTGACTATTATCAGCATCTTGGTCGACGCATCATCGCGGCTAGGCTCGCCTATTGGCGTTCTGGTGATACCTTCAAACACAATTCCTTCTCCTCTCTTGGCGTGGATGGCAACGAGAGGAAAGGTATTGGAAACTTCTCTGGAGCTTCCATCCACTCACAAGCCCTACGATCTTCCTAGCCGGGTCACGGCACTGTCCATCCTAGCTGCCCTGCAGTCCGACTGCTCGAATGGGATGGTCTCACTCTTCTCACCTTCCAGCATCTTTTCATTCTACCCTTTTTTTTCTTCTTCTTCCCCACACCACCGCATTGTTGATCGAAGGTGGATGTGATAGGATACTAATACTGCCGGCAGTGAGATTGACGTTGGCCAAAATTGATTGGATTGGAATACACGAGTTGCCACAGCTTCATCTATGTAATGCGACCGCGTCTTTCCAGCATCACATAGACTCCTCTCCAACATAGACCTCCATCTCTTGTCTATTTCTTCGGATCCTAGCGACCGACCACGCTCTTTAGCATACGCACATATCTTTCTCACTTTGGAATTCGACCATTCCGATACCTCTTTTTGAAACTGTCGATACCCCTTTGCAAATTTTGCGCTGCCATTCATTCGATACGTACATATTACATTTCTGACGACGCTGTGTTTGCTCTCTGGTGTTGGACAGGACTCGACAACGGACACGAAAATTTCATCATACCACGGTTGCCAACATTCAGTGAATCTCTACATAAGCATCGGCTTCATGCATATGCAAACGCAGACGCAATAAAAAGGGAAAAGGTTCCGACGCGCTGGATTGGTCACGAGGGTCGGGTGATTCACCCTTTTATTTGAACGTTGCCTGCCACGACGAAATTACTTTGCCAACATGAGTGCAGGTGGATCAGTGAGGAGGGCGAGAGAAAGAATGGAGGCAGGAGTGAAGCCAGACGCTCCGAGAGGGCCACCTCCGCCAATGTTTGACCCCCCGCGACAACAGGCGCAAAACCCAACCCGACCGCGACCTCAAATGGCACCAATAGTGAGCTCAAAGGAAAGTGGTAGAAGTATGATAGGAGTAGCAATTTCAAGACCAACACCTGTACCGCAGTGGCCATTACAGGGTTCAATCGAGCCGCAAGATGTACCACGAGCGCACCAATATCTACCCCCACAGGAACGGGGACCAGCTCCTCAACGACCTCCTAGACCAAGTCATGTTCCTTCAATGCTCGATGCATCACAATTACAACAACCCACTCCTTCTTTCAACCATCGTCCGCAGCAAAATGCGCAAGACCAACCACAAGCTCAATGGCGGGGATTTCCGGAGGACGATTACTATAGTAGTTCACCTGACATGACTTCACCAGTGACACCCTCATCGCGAGTTTCGACGATTTCTTCTGTAGGAACAATACCGGATTTTCCTGTACCGGCAATTCCACCCCGAAGGAGTGTTCACCTAGGACCACCGCCAAGTTCGAGGAGAGGAGCTTCTTCTTATTATTCACAAACCTCATTTGTGTCCCCGATTCCAGAAGAGAGTCCAAGGACGGCAAGCACACACCGATCTTATGCGTCAAGTGCGGCGATACCTTCAAGTTGGGGCTCGGAATATGAGTATGATTCTGAGACTCCCGACAGAGATTATGAGAAGGAACATAGGCACGGTCGTGGGGATTCTAGAGACTCAACTACGGAGGATGGTGACGAAAAGGAATTGATTCGAAGCGCGAGTATGGGTAAAAGAGCAAAGCCCGCCATGATTAATACTAAAAGCGCGGAGAACATGAAGGAAGTGCGGCCAGGTCCTCGCCCACAGCAAGATGAGAATTTCGATCGGATGGGCCCAGGTTCAGGGAAATCATTAGGCGTTCCGAGTACTGATCGGGACTCAATGTGGCCTATATCTGCAACTGCATCATCACATGTTTTACCCATGTCAAGAAATCCAAGTAGGGCGCCTGGTGAGATGGGATGGCCAATATCTTCCTCGCCTCTGGCATCATCTTTAGAAACCGTCCCTGGCGTGGCTATTGCCGTAACTACTGATGATACAGTATCGCCACTTTCACCATCTCAAGAATTCAACTTCAAGACTCCTGACATGGCTGGAGCCAACAATCTACAACCTCCAGCAATGGCACCAACATCAAGAACGCCAAGTCCTGCTACTGGTGGTTTCAGTAGATTATCAGCAATTCGACGACCTCCACGCTTGGACATTGATGCGGTGAGAGATGCTGAGGCAAGAGGTAGTTTGACAAGTTTACCTGATCTGATTCGGAGGGCTACACGATTAGCGGCTATGATTGATCGAGGGAAGAGACCAGGTAGTCGATTGCATGATCTGAACGATTTTCCAATGGACGAAAAGGACTTTGAGCGAGATTTCGGTAAGTTTGAAGTTAACCGTAGATGCCCTCTTTGCTAAACAATTGTAGCTGTCCGTTCCCCCGAGGACAAGAATAAGCGCCGCTCTGGTCTCTCTGGCATGCTCGCATCATTTCCCTCTCCTGGGATCGTTGGGTCCCCTCGAACTGGTACACCCAACGAAACTGCCGAGAGAAGACTCTCTGTTTGGCCTCAGGGATATCAAGAGACCGACGGCGATGAGGAGAAGGCGCCCAGGAAACGACGATGCTGTGGTTTGCCATGTTGGGGTTTAATTATCGTTCTCATAATTATAGCAATCATTCTCGCCGCAGCAATTGTTGTTCCAGTCAAACTTCTTTTAATAGACAAGACACCTCCACCTCAAGGACAGAACGCAGGCGATCGATGTCAATCAGACCCGGCCACGGCTTGTCAGAATGGTGGTATAAGCATAATAGATAATGGGGCATGTGCATGTGTATGCACGAACGGATTTACTGGTTCGACCTGCAACATTGCCGGAGCTTCGGGTTGCACCACCACAACACTGGGAAGTCTGTCCAACGTCACCTTGGGAGAATCAATTCCACGCCTGATATCAACTGCTCAAACCAATTTCTCTGTCCCACTTGTCGCTGAAACACTTGTCGCTCGGTTCAACAACGCAAATCTTTCCTGCGGCTCGGAGAATGCGCTTGTCACTTTTGATGGCTTATCTTCAAGCGGCGGGAACGCCAATGATGTTGTTGTTCCAGTTGCAACTGTAGTTCCAGTAGTTCCAATTGCAACTGACACACCTTCGGCCGCCCAAAAAGTTCGACGTGGAGGAGAGCCAGGTAGTACACTATACTTGACATATTCTACGCCTACGAACATACCCCCACACAGGCCTACACCTTCAACTCCACCACCCACTATCGTAGAACCATGGCCAGTTACCACACCGATGCCTACACATAGTAGGCCCCCGCCCAGCACCGAACCATCTGCTGTTTTTGCCGTTACCGAAGAAGTTCTTGATTTCTCTAGGGTGGCGGTCTTGTACATCATGCAGCAAAAGAATCTGGATAACGCCGTTACTGCACAATCATCAATCCAGAGCTTCATTTCCAAAACAACCTATACCAACCAAGCTGCGATGAATATCGAGCTAGGTAATAGCAATACGATCAACTTAGTAGCTTTCACTGTGGATGTTGGGAACGGGGCTGTGGGCAGGAATCGAAGCACTTCTTCAACCTCGTTAAATTCGGTGCCATCGAGACGAAAACGGGATCAAGTAGGCCAGAAAGTTTGGACTGGATGAGAGAAAGACCATAAACGAATCGAGCGAATCACATAAGATGCCGGTTGACCTACCAACGAAAGACTCGATCAGTTCAGACTGACATGAGGCTCCAAATACAAAATACACCTTGTACATTATTCTCCTTGGCATTCTCGCAGATTCATATTTCTTTTCCGTTTACCACGTTGACCTTTGGTTGGCGAGATTTCATTTTTGCGTGCACTTGGTTTTTTTTTTCTCACTTTTTGCATCATCACCAAAAGCGTCGAAACGGTCGACCTTGATTTAATTGGCTCCGTGAGCGATTTTTTCCTTTTTTCCTTCAGGCATTGCTTTCATTAATTGAGCGGATACCATTATGAGTTGAACGAAAACCATAATTACTTGTCATTATATTTCTTTTCTTTTTTTCGGTGGATGTTTTTGCTTTCTTGGGTGGAATGGGGTGGGGTGGGGTGAGATGGCATATTCATGTGTGGGGAGCCGTGAGTGGAAGGGAGGTGGGATGTTGATAAAATAGAAGATGCATGGGGAGATGATGTTTCTGGGGCTTTTGTATGAATATTAGATGGAGATGGGGGGATTGATGATTTTTGGCCGTTTCTTTTTTTTTTTTTGGAAGGATTGTGGATGGAAGTTTGTGGTTATGTATTGGTTGGTGGTGGAGGAGATGAGATGATGGTGATATGATAGGGTGGGGATAGTTTGGGGATGAAATGGAAATGGAAATGGAAATGGAAATGGGAATGCGGGGGATGGGATGGATGAGATACCCGATTGATTGATTGATTGATCGTTGTTGTATGTGTATAGGTGGATTGTGGGTAGTTGGCTGTGAAGTGGGTAGTGGGTAGTTGGTAGTTGGTAGTGGGTTGTGGGTAATTAAGATATTCTATTGATGTGGATGGTTGGTTTTTTTGTGATTTTTTTTTTGTGTGTTTTTTTT
>LT855407.1:3892145-3933327 GCA_900184765.1 Hymenoscyphus fraxineus
CCCATCTATTCATTCATTCGTTAATCATCCGTTACTTAAAAACAACAATAACATAAAAACCACAATACAAGACATACCAACAAAGGGTCTAAAACCAAAATAATCATAGTATAACAAAACGAAGGTCCCTACCTCGCTTACCTCATCTACTCACTAAAATTACACTACAAATCAGCGATCTAGTAACATAACAAAATAATGATTAATTTGTTGCTAGGAATATAAAAGGCGAGGGTGCCAGGAGAGTTGTATTTAGATGACTAGCGAGTTGGGTACTATAGCCAGGAGCCTGGCTTATATGTATAGCCCTCCTTTGTTATACACTCCTGTACCATACCATGTATGTAGTTCCTATGCGGTGGAAACCACTCGTCAGATTAACTGACAACATAATTTATACACTTCCAGTATTCACAATTACCTAAGAATAGAGACTTTTATTGAAAAAAAGGAATATATATATAAGATTCATCTACATAATCACACGATCTAATCTACAACCCTGCAACTACAAGTCTACAAATTACCCCTTCCTCCCTCCCTTCCCCGCTAGAAAAAGAAAAATCAAAAGTGGTATCATGTAAAAAGCCCCTAGACCCTTGATCCAAATCTCCGCCATAATCGAAATCCAACATATGACAAACATGCTATATCCCTCTGAAAAAGCAATCACCACCAGCCCCACCCCTGCTCCCTACATACCACCTCACATCCACCCCCGCGTCACCTAATAACATCCTCAGTAATAACATCATTATGCACATCACTTGATGTAGTCATGACCAAATCCCCCTCTAGCATCCCACTCTCACGCGCACTATTGATCCTCTTCTCCTTATGCTTCTCCACCTTCTTAATCGCCTCCTCGGTCAACTCCTGTCGAAACATTTTCTCAAAAACATCCTTCTTCCTCGTCCGGTGGTCACCGAAGGAAATCAGTACCCCGGCTGTGATATTCACAGTGATAGATGCGCAAAGAATCACCGTCGTCAGGGCGAACGGACGCGTTTTGTAACTAATCGCCCAGGTACAAGTTCCCAATGCGATTTGGAGCATTGAGTGAGCGTCAAGTAGACAGACGATGGCGACGAGGAGACGTAGGGGAAAGGCGTGGTGTGTCATCGTTTCGTGGGGTTTGTAGAAGGAATGCGAGTTGGAGAATTTCTTTTGGTGGTGCGCGAGCTTTTTTTGTTGTTGGGGGGTGAGAACGCTGTATTCGGGTTCTTCTTCGAGTTGTTGGTGTTCTTCTATCTCCTCGGGTTGAACGGCTGGGAGATCGTTGCGATCTTCTAGTTTGGGAAGTGCTTTTTCTTTGCGTAGGCGCCAGGTCAGGTGGTGGTAGTGCGCAATGAAACACATGTGATAGGTGTCGACTGCTCGGAATGGTGCAAGTCCGTCACCCACGATAGCAAATAAAGCTACCATGATGTTGTCGATAATATTAACTATGTAATCTTTCTTGTCCCCAACATTGGCCCAGCCTGTAGAAATGTCCGTTAGTTATGTTTGATAGCTTTTGATCAAAAAACTAACCGATCAAGAAGAGAACCCATGCAAATCCAAATACTACAATTAAAAAAGCGTAAAGTGTGACGAGAAAGCCAAGAGCTATTCATATTAGTAGTGCTTCATATATAGATACCATCTTACTCACGCCTAGAAACATATTGACCAAATCCCTTCATACTTCTTTTGAACTTTGATCTCCTGGAGTGAAGCATGTGTCGAACATGGTCATTCATCTCCATTTTTTCTTCTTCCGTCCAGCCTGATAACCGTACTCCATGCGGGAGTACAGCATAATATTCTTCGTTAACGTTAGAATTTAGCGTATTTAACGTGGCTCCCGTGGTAGTTCTTTGGCCTTCCAAATTCGGCCGGGTTTTCTTCTTCTCCTCGTCCGCGGCTTGATCCTCTCTTCTCGCTGCAGCATCACTCTGTGGGGTTTCAGATGGAAATCGCGTGAGATTATAAGTAGGTCTTCGATTGAGATATCTCCCTAGATTGGGCACGAAAATAGAGTTTTGTAGATTCGTGAGGGTAGATAAGGTTGCTACTTCGGGATCTGGGATCAATTAGCAAGATTTCCATCATCCATGTTATCGTTCAGTACACACCAACAACATCCAGCATGTCCACCAGATTATCATCATAGTCATTGCTATCATCAAATGGAGCCGTCCTCACACGTCGTAACCTCCTACCCACTCTCGGAGGAGAAGTATTGGAAGTCACTGGAGAATTCAGAACCACTCCCTCTATTGGATCTGATTCCTGCACATTTCCTGTGGTGGGAGAAACTCCTTCTTCCTCAATATCTGGAATAAAAGATCTCTGCTCCCTCAGCCCAGGAGTCGAGACAGCACCCACAGTCGCGGGCGGTCTCTG
Source organism: Hymenoscyphus fraxineus (assembly GCA_900184765.1). Classification (NCBI taxonomy): domain Eukaryota; kingdom Fungi; phylum Ascomycota; class Leotiomycetes; order Helotiales; family Helotiaceae; genus Hymenoscyphus; species Hymenoscyphus fraxineus. The sequence goes on from LT855407.1 coordinate 3,894,534, forward strand.
AGGCGCCGAGTTACTGCGATTCCTTCGCAAGCCAGAAAATCCTTGGGAGACATGTGTACTCGGTGGACCACCGCCGATCTGGGCATTGGCTTGGGTGTTGCTTTGGGTGATGGCGCCCAGAGAGGGAAGTCTACGTATGCGAATGGAGGGTTGGAAAGTGCGATTAGGATCAAAATAGGGATTGTGATTGGCAATGGCAGCAGGCGTATTGGCAGGCGTATGGGCAGGCGTATGGGCAGGTGTATGGGCAGACGTATGGGCAGGCGTATGGGCAGGCGTATGGGCTGTCGGATTGCTACTGTTCGAACGCAGAGATTCCTCCCCCCGGGATCTTGGACGAGCTGGAGTTCCTGCAATTCCAGGTGTTGTTGGCAGTGATGGTGTTGGCAATAACGGCGATGGTGGTGTCCCCTGGCCTTGAGATTGCTCTCCCGGCGATGCCAACGGAACCCCAGGCTGGTTCTGGTGCTGGTTCTGGTCCTGCATCGTTGCACGCCAAAGTCACGGCCCGTGACGGATGCGTTGGGGAAGAGCAATTAGGGATTAAAAGGTTGCGATGCGATGCGTGAGATCAGAGTGAATGAAAAAAAACTGGCCCTTGTACTTCTACTCGAGCCTAGGCTCGAAGCCTGAGATTACTGTACAGCTGTTCTTGTGGCGTCCGGTACGTCATGAAGCACCAATGCTTTGCAGTAAAGCCGGATTCGCGGGAAAGGAGGATTGAGATTTTCAGCAAGGGACCCGGCGCAGGCACGATTGGATGGGTTTTGGAAATCCGATGGGCGTCTGATAAGATAATTGTGGATTTGTTTGTTTACGACGATCAAGGACTGGAAGAATTTGGGATCCCAAAAATTGTTTCTGTGAGCATTCGCAAGGGAGTCCTCGCCCTGGCCGGAAAGTCCGAGACTGGTCTTGTGTCGACGGAAGGTTATCTACGACTACTACTCTACTGTATCTCGTCTGCGCAGAAGTTGGCAATGCCGCCTTCTTTACATGAAACAGGCACAACGACGAGCTCTGAATCTAGCCCAGCCATCTCAGGTGTACTGTGCCGGTACCTACTGTAGGAAGTACATGAGTAGCTGGTTTTGATGTGCTCATGTAAGTCTAGTCTAAAACCCTCGTCTACTGCGCTCGCCTCGTCTTGTCCAACACGCTCTAATATCTCGTCTAATGCGCTCTAACATCTAGTCTAGTCCTGCTACTGTACTGTATCCATCCCTTCATTCTTACACACACTTCTTACACGCACTTTTATACACACCTCATTCTTAAATAGGCACACTACTTCCTCTTATTCTCCCTCCATTCGGAAAATGCAAAAACCATGGCACAAAAAATACCCGCAATGCCCATTCCAATCCCCAAATACCAAGCACCTCTATATCCCATCAGCTTGTCTTGCCCTCCATCATTCACCTCTCCCTCAATCGTCCCGGCAATTCCCAGAGCCAGCGAGATGGAATAGTTAATCACAGTGTTGACCAAACTAGCCGAAACACCTTGTGATTCTCTGGGCATTTTATTACTGAGTAGCAAATTCGCAGCTGGAAACGAAATGTCCCTATCATTCGTTAGTTCCATCTCGGAAACAGATATCGGATGGAGCGACAACTCACATTCCCCAAGGCATAATGAGTAGAGAGACGAACGTCTGTGCCCAGTAAGTTTGATCTACCGGCGCGGTAGCCAGGAGAATCAACCCCAGACTGAAAGCCAGAAGAGCAATTCCCATTAACAAACTTCCTGGGACACGATGGATGATATATCCCGTAGTGACAGCCGCAAGAAGACCACTGATACAAACCGGACTGAACTGCGCGGATGCAAGCAAAGGACTGACATGTCTCAACTCCAACAAGAACTGCCAAAAGTAATACGTCCAGACACTGAATCCCGACCATCCCAAAGCCATACATGCTAAGATGAATGCCGAATCGGCAGCCATATCTTTAAACGGCACCAGAGGAAACTTGCTGACTCGTAACTCAACATACCCAAACCCACCGAGTACGACGATTCCAATGATGAGAAGGACATACGTATACGGAGTCGACCACCCAACAAGCGGTGCTTGATTCCACGCTACATTCACGAGTACCAATCCTGAGACTCCCGTGATGCCTCCTAACGCATCGGTGAGATTCCACACGCTCTCCAAGGGATTCATACGCGGAGGCGGTGTAGTAGGAATCAGAAAGATACTGAGAATAGCGAGGAGAAGACAGACGATGGCATTGATATAAAACGCCCACTGCCAATTCGCATATTTCGCCAATAAGGAAGCAAACGCCGCACCAACAATAAACCCCGTAGGAGCCGTAGCACCAAACGCACTAAACATCATCTGCTTCCTAACTCCAGGTCTATACGTCCGTCCCAAAATCGCAACCGCATTTGGCAAACACAACGCCGGACCAATCCCCTGCATCGCCCGACAAAAAACCAACAACGTAGGCCCAGAATACACCGACAGTCCCCCAATCAGACTCCAAAGCGCCCACCAGAGGAATCCAGTAACAACCAATCTCTTATGCCCGTATAAATCCCCCAGTCGTCCAGCAGGCAGGATAAACGTCCCAACCGTCAGCGAATACGCAGCAGGAAACCAACTCAATTGCCCCGGAACCTGGGTGTCGAAACTGGCACCGATGAGATGAAGCGGCGCAATGACTTGCGCGAGACCGGATTGTGTCATGAATTGAGCCATGCAAATGACCGCCACGAAGCCGAATTCATGATATGGGTTTTGGGGGTATTCCACCCAGGATTGGGTGATGGTTGCTAGTCCGCCTCCGACGTGGTCGTCTTCTTTGGTGAGTTGGTGGTGTAGTCCTTCGCCAATGCCAATTGGGGTTGGGGATTCGGTCGTGGATGTGATATCTTCATCGGATGTGCTGGGCTGTTTCTCGAGGTCTGGGTCTTCTTTCTTGGTCGATTCCGAGGCGGAGGAAGGACTCGGTACCATCTCGACGACCTCCTTATAACTGAGTGGCGCGTGAATAAGTAAAGGGATCCAAGACTGAATCTCTGCTCTTCTCGTATTCAAACTAGATTCCTGAGCGCGTAACGTGAAATCAACATCATTACACCGCCATTCCAGTCGTAAAAAACCGTACTGTACTGTATGAAAGATACTAGGTATGCAAGCCTCTCTTTCTTTCCTTTTTCTTCAAAAATCAGATTGAAAACAATGCCGAAAAACAAACAAATCGAAAAACGCAAATCAGCAAAGAATCCCCAAAAATCATCAAGCCATGACGTCCAAATCAAATCAAATCAAATCCACTTTCGACCCTGCTTCTCGGCAGAACCAAACAACCATCTTGATTCGCTACTTATTCTTCAACGAATCTGCCGTGGGATCCACTGCATACCCACCTTTCTTGGGTTGTGGGTTGGTAATTTGCTGTGTCATGATTTGGATGATAGGTAATCTAGACTTGAGCCTTTTCTCGTGAAAGTCGTGGATAATGTGAAGTTGTGAAGATGATTATTTTAGGGCTCCATTAAATAAACGTAGGTAAGGAAGTAAATTATCTACTGTTTTCTACTTTATGCTTATATTTAAATTTAAATTTAAATTTGTATCTATACCTAGACAGATAAGCAATCCATACCTAAGGCCCATCATTCCACTACCTACCTAGGTAACTTCACGAATCATCTCAAAATCAAAAGCATATATCCATGAATCAACCCACCCCATCACCCCCATCTCCCTCACCCCCATCTCCCTCACACCCCCATAACCCTCACCATCCGGCCAAACCCCGGCACCAACTACCACCCCTCCAAAGCACGTGCAAACCACGGGTACCGACCCGACATAGGTAGAAACCGACTACCATACCGTACCGCCAGATGATTGGTCAAATAAGGCGTCTTCATCCCTGAGAAGCCTCGAAGCGCATTTCCAAGGAGATACCTACATCCTTATCGGCCTTTATCGGAGGCGGGGTGTTCGTTCCATTGGAAATGAACATCTCCGGGCCTGGCCTGGGAGAAAGGATGAAAAAAACCGCACATGAGGGAGACGAGTAGCGATGGCGACATCTTTTCTCTTCTTCTTCTAGGTGATTTCTTTTATTTTTTCAATTTACTACCTACTCTCTCCTCTCTGATTGCTTTGCCCCGACGCTGTGAGGCTACTCTTTTGCCTCCCTCATTCAAGAAGTATAACGAATTACCACGCGCAATATACCCACCACTGAGCACGCCGACTTTTCTCCATCGTACTCGACATGGAGCCCGTATCCCTCCTTACCTCAATTGACTGCACATCTCATGTGCATCTCATCATCGGCTCCAATCCCCTGGCATCAGCAAGATGCGCCAAATCCCTCGAAGTGGGCGCAAAGCCACTACTACTCGCCCCCGAGTCTGCGGTGCTCCATTATGCTTTGCAGAACAGGATAGATAGCGGACAGGTTACTTGGGTAAAGAAGTCGTTTGAGGACGAGGATGTACTCCGACTTGGGAGGGAGGAGATTGGTGGGGTGGTTGATGCTGTGTTTGTCACCTCGGGGTCTCGGGATCCATTGAGTATGTTAAACACCCTTTGGGGAATCACCCAGAATTCTGAAGTTGACATTCTTTGAAGGTGCCCATATCTCGAAGCTCTGCAAAAGAAATCGAATTCCGGTCAATGTGTCGGATGCTCCATCACTCTGCACATTTAGTCTCCTTTCCACCTACACAGACGGTCCTCTGCAGATAGGCGTCACGACGAATGGGCGAGGATGCAAACTCTCTTCCAGGATACGGCGCGAGATTGCTTCGTCACTACCCCCAAATCTGGGCGCAGCTTGTTCCCGGTTGGGAATGATTCGAAGAAAGATACAAGAGGAGGATCACCTCTCGCATACTGCCGCCACCGCCGAGCTCGATGAAGAGGAGTCAGTGGATCAGTCGTCAAGCTTCAATAAGCTGGTTACTGAAGCTGATTTTGACGCTGCGAAAAATAGAAGGATAAGATGGCTTTCCCAGATTTGCGAATACTGGCCACTTCGTCGACTGGCAAATATAACCGATGCGGACGCGAGTACAGTTCTCGAATCTTATTCTGCACATTCTGTATCATCACCACCTTCACTTGACCATACGCGAAATTCTTCGGCGTCCAGCCAAAGAAAAGGACGCATAATTTTGGCTGGAAGCGGTCCGGGTCACCCAGACCTCCTTACTCGTGCTACTCACAAAGCCATTTTATCTGCAGATTTGATTTTGGCGGACAAACTCGTCCCATCCGGAGTTCTGGATCTTATACCACGCAGGACACCCGTTCATATCGCTCGTAAGTTCCCGGGTAATGCGGAGCAAGCACAAGAAGAGTTATTGTCAATGGCTCTTGCGGGTGTCAAGGCAGGAAAAACAGTACTTCGACTTAAACAGGGTGATCCGTATATATATGGTCGGGGAGGGGAAGAATACGACTTCTTCCGGAAAGAGGGATATGAGAAGGACATTTGTGTACTTCCGGGTATAACAAGCGCCCTTAGTGCCCCAATGTTTGCAACAATTCCAGCGACTCAGAGAGCAGTCAGTGATCAAGTGTTGATATGCACGGGAACAGGGAGAAAAGGAAAGCCTTCCACACCGCCAGAGTTTGTGGAAACTAGGACGGTTGTCTTCTTGATGGCACTACATAGGATCGGCGCTTTGGTAAAGGATCTGACTACATGGGATTCAGCAGATGCGAAGTTATTGCTTCCATCTGAGGATGGAGTGGAAGTGGTAGATCGCAGCAGGAAACTGTGGCCGGCTTCCACGCCATGTGCTGTTATCGAGCGAGCCAGTTGTCCGGATCAACGTGTGATTCGAACCACCTTGGAGTTCGTTACCAGCGCCATTGAGAGCGAAGGCAGTCGACCTCCCGGCTTGCTGGTTCTTGGGAGATCATGTGAAGCATTAATCAAGGGCGATTCCAGTCGAAAATGGACTGTAGAGGAGGGGTGGGCTGGACTGAATTTTGATGAATTTCCTGGTGAAGAGGAGGTCTTTTCAACTAGTGAAGCTGTAGAGGAAAAGTCCGTAAAAGTTGGAAATGAATGATGACATATTGGGCGTGTCAAATTACAAAAGGGAACTGGATTCGATGCATAGCGCAGGGCGTAGTAATGATCATCAAGTCGAAGAAACCGTAGCAGTATAGATAGATATCAAATGACAATTCGCCGTCCACTCTTCCTGGGTATCTTTGATGCGACCTAGTGTCGACCTCCTCGCTCCTGATAGCTCATATCATCATTGTCCATTTCCTCACAAGTCATCCGCGTTCCATTTATGGCGTCGAACGTTGTCACATCCCCTTCAAGACTCCCAAATCCACCTATTCATCCTCCAAACCACCCAAGTTCGTGCCAGCCGCAACGCTCATCCTCAATTGCCTCTGCCTCTGCTGACTCTGCAGTCCCAACCTCTCCACCGCATACCCAAGACGTTCCTTCTTCTGTCTCAGCGCCTTGAGCTTCAACACCCTCCCCTCATCACCCGTGTCGCTCTTCGATTTCCCAGATACCAATCGGTCTAGACTCCTCTTCTTTCTCAATCCCTGGGATTCGTCGTTCGACAGACGGCCTTCGAGGAGCTCGGATCGCGCGATCAGAGCTTGTTCCCGTCGCTCGAGTTTTGCGATGTGCGACTCGCTGCGGGCGAGGAGGGTGTTGATTGCGGGGGCCAGTTCGGCGGCTAGGGAGGCTTGGGCGGCGGAGAGGGTTGTGGAGGGGGTGAGTTCGAAGTGCTGGGGGTTGTTAGTTTTGGATTGAGGGATGGGAACGTGGGAGGGGTTTAAGAGAGGGCATACGCGTGTACTTGTCAGGACTTTCTTCAGTCGTGGGAAATCGGAGATCCCGGCATCGAGAATGGAGATTGAGGAATCGAGGAGGCTTAGGGAGGACCGGAGGGAGGAGACGGACGAGGAGAGCGTGTTGAGGGCTTGGGATTGGGTTTGTGGGGTTGTGTACTGGTTTTGTGTGGAGTTTTGGTAGAGGGAGTTTAGGGAGGTTGTATGATTCATTTTGGGATTGTTGGGTGGATGAGTTGTTAAGATGTGGTTATGACGTTCAATCTTGAGGAGGGGAAAACGCGATGTTGACATGCATCGCCAATGGACGGCGCTGATTGGTCCGCTGCGGGACAGTGCTAGGATGCTTTACCATGTACTCAAGGAAGTAACAGTGAATAATTCACTTCTTTTTGTAACTCTCGCTAAACATCGCAATTGATCTAATAAATATTACGCAGAGTCATAATATTAACTTTAGGTTTTTAGTCAGGACAATTGAATTATTGTTCTAAAAACCTGACGTTGAACTTCAAAAAGAACAAGGGAGGGATTAGGGATTTATTGTTGCTCTCTCTGTCCACCTCGAGCTTCGTCCTTCTACCCGTTACAATAATGCTCTTTTTATTTTGAGCACGACTCAGTAGGAATTTGTTACTGCAGCCAATGATCTTCATCAAGTTCTGAAGTGTCTCTGAGAAGTAAAACACGTTATTAAATCCCAGTGGGAGCAAAACACCTGAATCAGGTGCTTCTAAAACACCGCCCTACATAGTACGGGAACACCCGATGTATGTGCAAAATGGCCAAAAAACACCTGATTCAGGTGCTCCCATTTCGTGGTTTTAAATACCCCTCTTACTCTATATTTCTCTATCTACCGATCCGCCCTTCCTCTGCCTGTTTGCGCATTAATTTCCAAAACATGCTAGGGCATGTAGGTAGAGTATGGTAGAGGTATATTACCAAAGGGTGTAAAGTAGACTGTAGAGGCCCCTAATTCACTCGCTAGAAGTCCTTATTCTTATGCGTTTGCAACCAGTGAAAACAGGACATGCAAACTTGGTCGCATTCTCGTTTTCTGTTCTCCTGGAATCTCCCTACTTCTTATAACGCCTCAACCCCATGGAGAACAGACGCGGATGGAATATCAATATGCGCGGCATAAGTAGAATATGGCCGCATTTGATTACATCTCAAACCCTAGATTACCAACCGTAACGGGCGTGGCTTTTCACAAGTTGGGAAACAAGATACAAACCTCGGTAAACAACTATTGAAAAGCTGTAATTGGTTCGCCTGGAAGACGGAATAAGGTTATAACTTTATCAAGAACAGGGGCTCGCCAAGAAAAGAAACCCAGCTCGCCCAGGAACTAGAAATCAGAAACTGGTGCCCCCGTACGGAGATATTTCAGTACGGTCGGCAGTTTGGGAGGACGGTTTTAGGCTTGTTTTCGAGCCTATGTTTGGAAAAAGAGGGGAATAAAAGTTAGTGCGTCTTCCCACGGCGCTGTCACTTGTGGTCAGGTGAAGCAAGTATTGTGTAGAAGCAAGTGTCGCGTCTTACTTAGGGTTCTTCTATTTAAGTTAGTTTTTAAGCTACAAGCTTCTATATAGGCTCAAAAGAAAGGCCTTGCTTACTTCTAGAGGAACATAGGAGATAAGCTAAATATAAGTATAGTACGTTGATTTATAGGAGGAACTATGGATGCTAAAAAAGAGAAGACCTTTTCAGAGCATTTTATAGGGCGCACGTGCCGCATATACCGTACCCTACGAAAATCGAAGAAGTCGAAATACCAATAAACTTACTGTATCGTACGCAAATCGTATCTAAAAGTTTGACCCTTCTAGTATACAACGGTGTTTTATCACGTGTATAAGCCTGTCTTATTTATATGTCTTTCTAGCGAGTAGAAGTGGCGTTATATAGGTGAAAAGGCCGCATACGTATGCCTACACACGACACTTGCTTCACCTGACCACAAGCGACAGCGCCGTGGGAAGACGCACTGACTATTAACGGGAATACGATCGGATATTGTGGAGAGGAGTGATTGATGTTCGAACTTGGGAGGTTGAGGTGGGGTTCAAGTAAACAGTACAGTATAAGAAGACTACCTCTCCCCTCTCGCTTCATTCTTCATTCTATTCAAATCTAACCATCCTCTACTTAATCTTCTCTTCCATCCTCCAACCAGAAAAATCCAAACAATCGACAGGTTCGAAAACAAAAAACAAACATAACGCAAAAATGAAGTCCTTCACCTCCATCATCTTCTTCCTCGCCCTTGCATCCCTCGGTATGTCGAAAGATTGCAACAAGAGGGAGAATGAAATTTGTGCGGAAGGGTGTCCAAAAGAAATTGTACGTTTATTTTTCCTACTCCTTAGCTACTAACCTATGGTTATACTTGAAGAGAAGGGCAGAAAGAAGCAATAAGTGCTGACAGGAAATTCTTACAGGGTGTCAAGAGTTGTGTTTCGGATAAGGCAGGACTCAGTTGTGTCTGCAACTTCCCTGACCGCCGTTAGATTGAAGGGGTTTGGCTGGGGTAAAGAACTCTAAGGATGGGAGTGAGGAGGGATGGGAGAAGCTGCGCTTCTTGTAGTGATGAATATGATACCCCCAACTTTACCACAAATTTCGTTCTATGCTTCGTGACTCGGGCAACATAATAAGCTGTGACACGGTAAAAAAGGACAGTAGAAGTAAACTATTAATATTCTAATGTTGTAGACCACCCGTGGTAATTGCCCTAGGGCTCGGGTTAATCAACGGAATTGTCCTAGAACATTCAGATAATTGTTCCATGCTTCTAGGGGGAATTTCAAATAAGTGGAGGAGTGAAATGAGGGGATGGTAATTAATCAAGTGTATGTATATATGAAAAGGAGTAAATATATGCCCTCTGTGAACTTTAACTTTGTGTCAGGAAATTCCTGACACCGGCCTAGGGTATAAAACCTTCCCCGACGCGCACTTTTCCTGATACCAACGATAGCCGTCAAACCTTAATTCGTACCAAAGGTGTAGTTCTTTACTTAAGTCTTATTTACGTGTTTACTTATTTATAGCTAGNAGGTAAGAACAACTAAGTACCTATATAGGTAGGGAGGGAGAGGGATATATAAAAACGACTAAGTACTTATAGGTGGTTTATAGAGTTAAAGGGGGGGGGGAAGGCTCTCTATTATAGATGGATTGCTCGCGGAACGCTCGGGACTTAAACTCTGCTAAAAGCTAATTATAGGCTGTTATCCTACTTTTTTATACTCTATTTAGTTAGTGTCAGGTATTTCCTAACACCGCTCTACTTTACATTGCCTAATTAGGCCCGTGTTAGGAATTTCCGTACGATGTCAGGAATGTCCTGACACTAAGTTCCCAGAGGGATGCTAAACAAAACCTACCTCCGGGAGCTCCAGAGTCTAGGCTGTTTTACGTATATATGAATTTCAAGTATAACAATATAGAAAAATATATCTAGCATCTTGAGCTTGCGCTGAGGAAAGACTATTGAGATACTAGGAGACTTTCAGCGTAACTTTTGATATAGTTGTTCTGGCTTATTGTCTCTTGTTCTCATGCGACGCTAAAGTGTATACTCATCTCTTAGTACCCAAGTATTTTCTTTTTTTCTCAAACCTTGTTTGTTCCAAGTGACTAGTACTGTTAATATGTAGACAAAATCTTTCAGTGATTCTCAAGGTCAAAGATTGGTCGTGTTCTAAAATGATGGAGAGACTCACGGAGGCATAACGACATTTTCACAAAACATGCTTCGTGCCATAGCTGCGAGGGATTGGTATACCACTTCTCAAAGAAAATCACGAATGGGATCACGTTTACAAGTAGGCTCATGTAACAGGCAGAACTTCTGGGGTAAGGCAAATCATTGCTGAATTTATTTTATCTTTTGGGGGGCTGGGGGCTGGGGGCGATTGAATACTGCGGTCCTAGAGAAACACTCACAAGTTATGAGTTAGCCTCAGCAATTGATGGGCCGATAAACATCTATGACAAACGTTTATCACCAAAGACACTCTTCCAAAACGGTTTCAAGACCTCTCGCTGTTTGTCCCACTTCTCTCGTCGACAATTCTTGCAAGGAAATCCTACCTCCTGGTGCTGAAATGTCCAAGATGGACACTCAGTCCCGGGCTTCTCACATGTTGGATCACTGCAGGCTTTTTGCGTAGAGCTTGTATGACCACAAGAGTAGTGCATCTCTTTACGTGTACAAATGGTTTGAGTGGCGTGGAAGCTAGTCATTATGATTGGAAGATTTGGTGTCTTGAAGTGAAATGAGTGAGTATTGAGGGAGTGGTAGGCATTAGAGTGGTGATGAACTGGGTAAATAGGCAAAACTGAGCTCTGTTTGGAGGATATCTTGAAAAAAAAACAAATCTGTTATTGATATTACCTTTGTTCCCTTTATTGTCTTTGTTGTCTTTGTACCTTGCTCCCTTGGGATGGAAGCTGGGGAGATTTGGTCAATGAGTTCTCTTTTGACAAAGAGACCATGCATGGTCCCGCTTATAGCAACACATGAATCACTTCGCAATGTTGAAAATACTGAGAACTAGCCAATCGTATCTTGTGACAGAACAAAATTGTTTTCGTCGTTTCGACTGATTGATCGGAATCTAGCTTGAGAATGTGTTCGAGTATAAAGAAGGACAAAGTTTCGAGATGCTATTTACGCACGAGAGAAATGACTTCGGTTCCACGTATTTTAGAAAATGAACGGTCCGAATTGTCTGATCTACCATAGTAAGTTCTAATCTAGTAAAAAGTGCTCATCAGCTGTCATACAAACATACATAGAAATATTCAGAGTTGAAAACATTTCTCGATCTCATGCTTAGCAGTGAGATATCCCTCACAACAATCGGCCAATACTTTTTCAGCTTGCTGCAGTTCTTCCCAACAAAGCTCTAAACCTTTCAACTCTCTTATGCTAATATTCTGTAAGGTCAGTTGATCTTGAGCAGACAATAGACATAGTTGAGAGCTGACTATCGCGGCATGCATCTTGGCAAATGCAGTTGCCATCCCAATAAGCATGCCCTTACACTCGATCGGCTTCATTGAAACGCGCAGCATATAGACCGCAAATTCTGAGGGACAAATCTGAAGAACATGCTTAAGCGAAGGAAGCGCATTGAGAGAGAGACCCTGCTGAGCCATCATGTTTTTGCCAACCCCGGTGAGTCCGAGGCTATTCGGTCGTCGGACTTCACTCATTCCTGCCACACATTCCTGTTCAATATCAAATCCTAATTGAGCCCGCAGAATCTTGACGATCGTACAGGCAAAATTGTTTTTGGTTCTCCAGGGGATCGAGACAAACTCTTGCAGGAGGCAAGGATGGGAAAGCCAAAGGGGAAGAAACCTGTCGAATGTCGGACGACCGCTGATGTTCAAAGGTGGAATATCATGAAAGGAGAACAAAGTTTCCGCTGGGTGTGGTGAGGGAGAATGTGAAAATCTGAAATCTGGGTACCCTGAGAGGATAGTCTCGTCATTCAAGTTGCTACTATCCCGTATTTGATAAGGGACGTTTGGGGTTTGCGATATCTCGGAGAGGCCGTCAATCCATTTGCGCAAGATATCGTATTCGTCTTGGGTAAAGGAGCCAAACATCCTTCCATTCCATTGCAATTCGTGAATAAAGCGGCTTTTGCTACTGTCTCCTCTGCGAATCCAGTACTTCGCGCAGCTCAGGGAGTTGAGTAGCTCCAGCTGCCACCTTTTGGATTCGAGTGCTGTAGGCTCAAGCCATTCGGTGATGGTCCGGGATCCGATTTTGATTTTGCTACTGCAATGAATTCCATGTACGACCTGTGCCTTAGCCTTGAAAATCCTTATAACTTCCATTTCGATTGGGCTCAGAATAACTCTAGACTCATCCATAGACCTTCTAGAAGGACAGACAACTGTTCCTGGTAAACCCATTGACAGCATGTAGCCCGCTTGAATCCTTTTCCATGCCTTTTGTGCAGCCTCTTCTCCTTCCACTTTAAGTATACAGTTCATGTACTCGCAAGCGACATCTATGGCAATTGCTGTATGACCCGAATCGGCATTGTCGATCGATATATGGAGAATGAAGTAGTACGGATCTATGCCAACCTCTCTCAATTCCTTTCCTGCCTTCAGTGTGTCCATGGATACGGCTTCAAAATGAAGATTGAATCCCAAAATCTCAGGCAGAAATTCGCTGGGGAACAGAGAGACGAGCAGTTGAGCTATTGCAGATTTCCATACAGAAATTTCGTTTGACCCATGCTCTGGGTCACCAAATTCGATCGTGTCGGCTGTCGGAAAACCTGGTGCAACTTTTTCCAGAAGTTTGTGGTACAGAAATACATGGTTTTTCGCCAAGTCCCCCGGTCAGGGGCTCGCCAAACGCGCAAATGGATCTTGGCGGGACGAGAACCACGGGGGAGATAGAAAATGAGTTTTGTTGGTGAAAAGTGATGTAATACGAAGCTTAGTACTGTAGCAGCAAGATTGCTAGTAAAGCACGTATTTGCAAACTGTATTGTTTAAGTTTCAGGGAGTTTGGTGTGCCCTTCGGGACTAGGGAGCACAGGCTCGATATTTGTTACTATCTATACGTGCGCATATACCTAGCGACGCAGAGAGGTATTCATGGCTTTTCAGCAAATACATAATGCAAGTTCCAGCTTGTCAATTGCTCAATTAGTCAAGATTATTTCCTTCATGAGATTGTCGGTTAGGTCGGTTGCATCAGTTGTGGTATGCCAGCTTGATGGTAGCCGGCACAGACTTTGGGAAGACTCTCTTGGCCTCGTCTTATTATATGGGGCTTTTTGGGAATTGGTACTCGAAGTAGAAGGGCATATTTAGCTCGTAGAAAGTAAATTTGGAACGCCCTTCAGGACAGTGGATAGTTGAGTTGTTATCAATTCATTCTATACCTACACTCTTTCAATCTCCAGGACTTCACGGGTGTACCAATTGAACTCCAAGGCTTCTGGTACTTTTCTACATCGCAGGGCCTCCCCCTATCGGCAAAACTCCCCAGAGTTTTCCGTGCTTGAATATGGATTTCTCCGCTAATCAAAGCTATGTGCGGGGTGAAAGTGAAAAAGTGGGGTCTTCATCCCTGTCGAAAATATTCTATCACTGATCACCTATATACACACATCCTATCTCAGCACTGTCTCTACAATTCTACAATACTTACTTCATAAAATGAGGAGAACCCTTCTGCTTTCTTCACTTCTAGTGATAGAAGCTGTGTGTGGAATTGCTCAGTATGCAAACTCTTCCTTCGCATGGGATGAGATAAATTTCCTGTGAGTACGAAGGCCGAATCCAGCATTCAGTACCAAATTAGGAGAAATGATTCAGTTCTAAATTTACTTCATCAGGCTTGCATTTGGAGATAGTTACACATTTGTCCAAGGAACCCACGGACGCCAGAATTTCTCCTTCATCGGGGATGCTTTCGACTTCTCATTCACACCAAACGAGCTTCTCGAGAACGAAATCGTTCAAAATCAGGTTAGTGACAGTACCTAAAACATCCTGTTTCCAAGACTGAATCCCGTCTTTACTAGCTTGGGACGTCCGCCGGGGGACCAAACTGGGTGGAATATCTGACCAATTGCTTCTCGGGACTACCATCAAAATGCAAAAAGCAACTGTGGGACTTCGCATTTGCTGGCGCGAATGTTGATACCATCTAGTAAGCTTCATACCTTTATATTTTACACTTCAAAAGTAACGAGATATAGTACTCCTCTCCATCACAACTACACTGTTCCATTCGTTGATCAAATCCGACAGTGGGAAACATACGCGGAGCCAATTCTCCCAGTTGATCACAGTAAAGCTCTCGTAGCCGTCTTCATAGGAATAAACGATATAAACGATTTGACCAAAGTCATGTTTCCACTAGGAAATACGACGGATTTTCCTTCTCTCTATAAAGAAGTTGTGAGCTCGGAGTTTCGCGCTTTGGAGAGGGTATATGAGGCGGGTTATCGAAACTATTTATTCATGAACCTACCACCACTGAATAGAAACGTAAAATTCCCTTTCCGCCTAAGTCTAAATGATTCTCCTGCTAACATCCACAATAGCCAGCAAACACAGCAAAAGGTCCCCTAGCCGCTCTCCCAAACGCAACGATGATCCACCAATACAACGCCCAGATTTCCACCTCAGCAAGCGAATTCCAGACCAAGCATCCAGATTCCAAGACTATGGTTTTTGACACCTATGAGTATTTGAGTGGGATTCTGGATCATCCGGCCGAGTTTGGTATCACGAATACCACCAACTTTTGTCCGCGATATGATGCCCCTGATATTGCGACGGATTATGCGAAGTATGGGTGTCAGCCGCTGAGAGAGTACTTTTGGTATAATAGTGGGCATGTCACTTCGAGGATTCATGAGTTGATGGCTGGGGCTGTGGATGAGTTTTTGAGGGAGGAGAGTCGGGCTTGTTATTAGTGATGCTGTTTAGATGATGTCTGAACAAAATCGTGTTAAATCTTGTTCTTGTTGTTTTCATGCTGCGTGAGAATTAAGTTGAGTTGAGTTGTGTTGAATAGTAGAACCTACTTAACTTAAATAGCCAATTAATCGAGTTGGGTACTACTTATTAAGCAGTACCGAATAGGCCGGTCGCTCAGATTTAGCTTGGGGGCTAATACTATTACACAGGATAGGAATAGGCGTATGTCAGCCAGCCATCAACGCCACCATCTGAGCATTATATGTACTTAAAATCATCTACTGCACATGGTCGGGTTATAACTTCAAATTCTAATCACATCGACCATAATAATAATGATCGTGACGGTGATTCAATTCCTGACAGTGTCCGTCCTCTCGCTTGCGGTCTATCGCCGCTGGCTCCACCCACTGGCCGCCTACCCTGGTCCATTTCTGGCCAGCATCAGCAATGTCTGGAAATTCTACCACTACATGAAGGGCAACCTACACGTCGTCGAGCAGAACCTCCATCATCAATACGGCCCCATCCTTCGCACCGGCCCCAACACGCTCTCCTTCTCTGACCCCGCCGCCTTTGAATCCATCTACGGCTTCAATCATGGCTTCGAAAAGGGAGAATTCTATGCCTTCGCCCGTGATGCGACTACTGGTGCATCCAACACATTCTCCGCTGGAACTCACGCCGAACATCGTGAGCTGCGCCGCCAAGTTGTCGGTGCCGCCCTCACCTCCTCACACGTCCACTCCTATCGGCCCATTGTCGTGAAACATGTCCAGCATTTTATTTCCAAGCTCTGCGCTGAGATTCCGACGAGTGGAAAAGGAAATGGCGCCGTCGACATCGCGAAGCCGATCCACGCGCTCACCTTCAACACTCTTGCTGAGATAATCTACGGCCCTGCGCTATCCAGCGAGCCATGGAGCGAAACAGCCCGCGGTGTTGGTGCCTAAGGCGGTTTAGTATCATTAGTCAGCCCCTAGGGTATTTGAGCACGGAACACTCGTAGCTAGCTTTCATCAATACATCCACCTTGAACAACAGCGGGGCGGGAATACTTGAAGTTTTTCGAGCCCTATCCAAATTCTCCTGGGGCTGCTCGTATATCCCGTTCCTTTCTTGGCTCATGTCAACGGGACCTATGATAAGGATGACTCGTAAGCCCACCTTCAGCGCGGCTGGCCTTCCAACAGGCATAGCCGCGCTGGTATCTCGAACACAACTTCTATTACTCGACGAACCAAATATGGTCCTAATGGCAAACCAGCCAAGTATTGCAAAGAATATGTTGACCTTAGAGAAAGGAGTTCCAAGATACAATGATTCAGACGCGGTGTGGAGAGAGTGTTTCAATCTGTTGTTTGCTGGACCAGGCAGCACGGCGGCAGCTGTGACGGGAGTACTGGAGAGGTTGGGGACTGAGGAAGGAAAAGAATGGCAGCAGAAGATACGGGACGAGCTTGGCCAGGTCAATCACCATAGTGACAGCAAGGTCCTGTCTGCCGTCATTCGCGAAAGCTTGAGATTTTCAGCCCCATTTCCAACAGCCTTCCCCAGAGAAGTTCATCTGGGCGCCGAAAAGGCTATTCCTGGGCTGAACAAGCCTCTGCCCCTTGGCACTCTTGTCAGTGCAAACAGCTGGATTGTCAGTCATGATGAAAGAACTTGGGGTCGTGATGCGGGATCATGGAAGCCCGAACGTTGGCTCCACACAGAAGACAA
The DNA here is from genome assembly GCA_900184765.1 of Hymenoscyphus fraxineus. Classification (NCBI taxonomy): domain Eukaryota; kingdom Fungi; phylum Ascomycota; class Leotiomycetes; order Helotiales; family Helotiaceae; genus Hymenoscyphus; species Hymenoscyphus fraxineus. The sequence goes on from LT855407.1 coordinate 3,911,545, forward strand.
TGCGGGGAAACGATCAATGGATGACAACCTCTTGGTCTTCAGTAAAGGACCACGCGGGTGTATCGGGAAGGAAATTGCCATGACTATCGTGACAGAAGCAGTGGCCGGCGTTGTTGCCAAATGGCGAATTGAGAAGGTAGGTCAAATGAAAAGTGGTGGGTGGCTTGAGATGCAGATTGGGTGGTGTGGCATGCACTTTACAAGCATTGATTAGCCTGAAAGCAGTGCAGCGATTGACACTGCAATTTGGCAATTGGGTTCAGGTACAGTCAGTGACCACTTCTCATACGAAACCCCACCAAAAACAGCATTTTTACCTACTTTACGATACAATACGTATACGTAAAGCTAAAAACAAGGATTAGCTATAAAGTATTAATCTAAGTCGGATAGTATAATTTCTAGGTGGATTTTCGTCTATTTTTACCTAGTATAAAACGTACACTTTTTAATTTTATCGAACTTTATTACCTAGCCACTTTATATACTTCAATTTTCGTTATAATCTGGATTAATACAAATATACGTAATGCTCGAATTACTAAGCCTTCTAAGTATTAGCAATTTCAATTAGGGTGGTAGTAGAATTAATTCGTGTTACTTTTTATAAGTTTTAGTATAAAAGTAGTATATACCTAGTATAAGTTAGCTAGTACTATAGAGCCTCGTTTAAATACGTTATAGTTCTATTAAAATATATTATACTAACCTAATAAGGCAACTAGGGCGGTCCGAGGGATCCGTATCTCGGAGTCTTTTAAAAACACCTAGGTAGCTTTATTACGTTACTCTTTTTAGACTACCTTATCGCCGACACCTTAATATGTTGCCGCCTACTCTCTTATAGTATTAATTGGCTTATCCTCTATCGCGTACAAGGAATCGACGCGTAGCGACAATACGGGTTCGTTATCGATAGAGGTAAAGGACAACGGCGGCGGCATAGGAGTGGCGGGAGGGATAGTAAGGGTAGAAGGGTATAGGTATAAGAGGTATAGTAATCAATAAATTGTAAATAGCTTCAAAAAGTGGACGAGTTAATATTGTTTGTTTATAAGAAGTGCTTAAAGCTTTGAAGACGCGTTTCCTAACTATACCTAAAATAATACTAAAGTGGAAATGCCCAGTCACCGAAGGCGGCGGCAGGGGGGGTGCAATGCATTTTAGTGGAAGTGCGTTTTAACGAGACTCGTATTGTACGAGTACCCAAAGTTTAAGGTTATTCTCCTTTTCAGGAACCGAGCTTGGTCTGGGGAAAGCGGGGATGGCTTATAGCTAATGATTACTGTACCCGCACCTTCCTCTTCGCTGGAAAATGCAGAATCTTTTACAAATCTTGGTTCCCATTTCATCTCCACTAAATTCTAGGCTACTTCGTTCAAGCTTCAGCAATAGCCTAATGGGACACGACTTGCGTTTTTGAGGCACGTTTTGGGAAGGAGTTAACCCACCACCGAGGCACATTTACATAATGTCCGCAATTCAGTAGATCATTGCTTGATGGCAATGCTCTATAAAGCCATGCAACAACTCGACCATTTCATTACTCCTCCACTCTCACTCTAACCTCTTCCAAAGCATCTCTTTTTCAATACTTGATCATCCGATCATCATGAGGTCTTCTACCCTTACTCTGGCCCTGTGCTCCCTTGCTGCTACGGCCTTTGCTCGCCCAGCAGAGTCAGTTGCCGATGGTCCAGCCTCATATGTGCCAGATCCATCGATGATACATGAGCCAGGCACCGTCTTTAACGTTCGTGCTCTTCCAACAACAGAAAACGGTCTCTCGGGCGCCTGCAAAGCCGTTACTCTCATCTTCGCACGCGGTACCGGCGAAGATGGAAATGTTGGGACCGTCGTTGGACCACAAGTATTTGAGGCTCTTCGTGCGAGATTAGGTACATCTGCTGTCACCGTTCAAGGAGTCAACTATTCCGCTACTGTCATTGGATATCTCGAAGGAGGTGACCCAGCTGGAACCACCGAGATGTTGAGATTAATCAACCTCGCTTCCACTCAATGTCCAAGTACCAAGATTGTGTTGTCTGGTTATAGTCAGGGTGCTCAACTTCTCCACAAAGCTGCGAGGAGTCTTTCTGCGGCTGTGACCCGTAGGGTTGCTGCTGGTAAGTTTCCCAAAGACCTTAAGAATCTACAATTCTAACTTCTTTAGTTGTCCTCTTCGGAGACCCAAACAATGGACAGGCTGTTGGGACCATTTCTAACTCTTTGGTATTGAACAACTGCCATGGTAGGTCTTTCCTGGATTCCCTTTTCTTTTCCGAGTATTTTTGGGCAAGAACTCTGGCTTCCCTGGAACTATCTTACCTGGCTGTAAACTTCTCAAAATATACCGAATAGCTTACAACAAGTACAATGCTAACATGGTGTCTTCAATAGTGAACGACATCATTTGCACCGGTCGTGGAGGCGCGGAAGCACATTTGACCTATGGAGAGGATGCTGTAGCAGCATCCGACTTTATTGCTGCCAGAGTTTAACGGGAATGACTGATGATTGTATGTTTGAATGACACGACTCACTAATGGTTTCACGCACTGTAGTTTAATTCCTTTGGAGCTGAAATACATTTAATCTCTCAGTCCCTGATATGTGCCCATTCCAATACCTCCGAAGGTTTTCCTTTCACTGTGACTTTCCTCGTTTCTCCTGGTACCAGATCAAAGCCATTATCACTCAGCTCCACCCCTTGTTTCTCACTAAAAACAAATCCCTTAACGGGCTTATTGGCGGAGATCGATACAAGAGACTGGTCCTCAGAATACTTGACCTCGACCCCACGATCGTTAAACCTAAGGTACTTGATAGGATCAGGCCACGAAACGTCAGTCGCGATATCTTGATTCTTCACGATCAGCTTGGCTGTGATAATGAAGGGATCGGGCTTCGTGGTATCGAATACACCGCCTGAATCAACCGGCAAATCGATTTTCTTCCCAAGGATAACATCCGTTGTTCCATTCGGTTCGATAACCACGTCTTCCTCGAGAGCTGGGAGGATTTCCTTTCCACTGCCAATAGATATGAACCTTATTACCACTTTCCCATCCATTTTTCTTTGATCATTACTCGCAACCCAAACATCAAATTCAATATCTTCCCGCAGGGGCCGCATATCAATGTGACCAGTATCTCTCTTCCAAAGGTCGTCCGCTGGTCTCATGGTCCAGTCATGAAACTTCCTCGTCACGCCAATGACTACCGGAGCCATTGCCCTCTTAATCGCATAATAAGCCGGCTTAGGAACGAGAAAATGATCAACCACAGCCCACGATACCGTAGGCCAACAATCATTAAACTGCCACACCAAGACCCCGCCGCATTTCCTCTCTCCCTTCTTTCCCCAGTTCCTTCGCCACGATTTGTATGCCCAACTCATCGCATCTGCCTGCATCACTTGGGAAAGATGTGTGAAACTTGAGAGGTCATATCGAACCCGAAAGTTCTCGGCTACATATGAAATAAGACGACGTTCATGGCCTACTGCTTTATTCCTGAAATCCATTGCCATCGATCCCGGGTATCTGTCTTCTTCTTTGGAAATGCACTTCTGGATCGTTTCCAAATGGGGATAAGCTTCCATACCGAATTCGGAAACAAACCGACCGCCCATTTGAGGGAGAACTTGATATGGTTTCATCTCACCATGCCAGACATTCCATTGATGGACATCGCCCACAGTCTGATCGACTTTCAACACCGTGCTTGTACCGTTTCCGAAAGGAGAACTGGGGTGGTATGGGACACCCTTAAGTTCCTCTGATACCACCTTCGGGAGAAGATACTCATAAATATACCGAGCCGGAAAGTCAGTTTTCAACCACGAATCTGGCTCCTTATCTTCTTTATACCGGTATTCAAGTCCATATCGCTCCACTATTTGATAGTCCTCGTTATTCCCGGCCCAGATCACGATCGATGGGTGGTTTCTTAACCGACGTGAGTTTTGACGAGCTTCTTCTTCTACGGACTTCAGGAATTCGGGATATGTGGGATAGTTTGCGCAGGCGAACATGAAATCTTGCCATACCAGGATGCCGAACTCGTCGCAGGCTTCGTAGAAAGCGTCGTGTTCATAAATGCCTCCACCCCAGATGCGAAGCATGATTTGATTTCCTTCCGCGGCGAGTTTGACCCAGTTTCTGTATCTTTCTGGGGAGATTTGTGTGAGAAATGAGTCGGCTGGTATCCAACATGAGCCGCCGGCGAAGATATCTACGTTGTTGATCCGGAAGTAGAACGAGGTTCCTATGGAGTCCGCTTCCTGGATGAGCTCAACTTTGCGGAAACCAAAGGTCTTTTCCAATGTGTGACTAGAGGTCGATCCAAGGGTTGCGGTGACGGTATAAAGCGATTGTGGACCATAACCACGAGGCCACCAGAGCTCAACCGGAAGTTCAAAGGAGTGTTTGTTGAGACCACTGACACCAGGGCTCTGACACCTCATAACAATGTCCTCCTTCTCTTCTCCGCTACCCTTTTCCCGGAGCTCAATCACAACCTCTGCATACTCATCTAACCGAAAAAACAGTGTCCCCTTGGCGCTCTTCAAGTCCTCGCTTAATTCATACTCCACCCACAAATCCTCGATCCGCACCTCATAAGTCTCAAGGGAAATCGGCTTCCAAATTCCACAACCCAACAGACGGGGGCCCCAGTCCCAGCCCCAGTGATATTGAGCTTTCCTTACGGGGGCCCGCGACACATCTGTTTGATGTACGATGAACTTGTGGTCGGGGTGTTCCTTTATCAATGCCATTCCTCTTTTCTTTGGTGAATCGAAGACGATTTCTAGGATATTTTCTGACTGATTGTTGGTTTTTGTGAGATTTTGGGTTATATCGACCCGATGGGATAGGAACATGTTGTCACTTGTCAAGATGAGTTGGCCGTTGAGATAAACTGAGGCATAGGTATCTAATCCTTCGAAAACCAGGACTGATTTAAAATTCGGTGGTGTGTCAGTAGGTGAGGGAAAGACGGTTCGATAAGTCCATTGTTCGTCAGCTACCCAGTGGACTGAGAGTTCGTTCAGGTCGAGAAATGGATCCGCAATCTTGTTGTTTTTCAAGAGGTCACGGTGGATTTCGGTTGGTAGAGTGTTTGCGGGAAGATATTCTGATGCTGAGTCCAAGCCTCCTTGCTTGAATGACCAGTTTGATAGGAGGGGGGTGATAGTAGGCATCTCACCGGTTTTGTCCATGTTGAAGTGAAATCGTGAGCCGCACTGAAGAGCAACGGGGTGATTGCGCAGAAGTTGTAGCAGATAAGGTATTGTCGTTTTGCTGAGATTCAACAAAGTTATCAGACCATCGATCACGGTTCCAAAAGTCTCATTTAACTTAGCCTAAACCCTGGTTTTGAGTTAGGTAGAAACATAGGTGAATCAAGAGTGGGTATGGTTGTATTATCAATAGATGACCTAGTGAAGTTGCCATAAGCGGAGAGAATCCATGCTACCCCACGCTGCAAGATCGCGGGGTAAAGTGTAACCGTGTGGGGTAGGAAACGTTACTGTAGCACAAGGTGTACCAATCACGTTAACTCTTATCATGAATTGATAACTCCAGTTCATTATTTCATTAGCTAGCTTATTAATGTCTAACCACCGACCAGACTGCCTTTCCAAGTTGGGATCGATCTTTCATTTTACAGAACGAAGACCAGCTAACGAATACGGAAAACAAAAACATGGCGGAAAAAGCAACACACAGCGAATATGTTGGCGAGAAGAAACTGACTGAAGATGGCAAGAAGGTCATTGAGGAAGAGGAGGTGGAGGGTGTGAACACGATGATGGCATCAATCATGGCTAAGCACAAGCCAGATCCATGGGGAAAGGGACATTTGGCACTCTATGCGCTTTCGACCATCTGCTTTCTGAGCTCGACAATGCAAGGTAAGCGATGTTCTCTTCGTCCTCGTTCTGATCAGCCTGAACTTCAATAAATAAAGGAAGCGAAACTCACACCTTAAACGCAGGATTCGACAGTTCCCTCATGGGCTCCATCAACGTCCTCGATAACTACACAAACTACTATAACTTGCCCAAGAAAGGTACAGCTTCAACTGGTATCGTGTTCTCCATCTATCAAGTTGGACAAATGTGCGCTGCGCTTTTCGTATGGATTGCAGATTGGCGAGGTCGCAAGACGTTGATTTTCATCGGGGCTGTCGGAGTTGTCCTAGGCACAATTATAACAGCTACCGCGAAGAATCTTGAGACATTCATAGGAGGAAGGTTTTTGCTGGCCTTTTTTGCGACGCTTGCTTGCTCTGCGAGTCCCCTCTATCTCGTTGAGGTTGCGCCGCCACAGTATCGAGGCACGCTTGCTGGTTTGTATAATACGTTTTATTATTTTGTAAGTATATTCCTTGTACTGATCAAATACTGACTTCTAAAAACAATGTACTAACTGCATCAGGGATCAATCCTCGCAACTACTTCGGTCTATGGTGCTCACAAACACCTATCCCATAAAGGCAATACTGATTGGCGTTTACCCCTTTGGCTCCAACTGGTCTGTCCTGCCATAGTCTCCGTTGGTATACTCTGGTTCCCAGAATCGCCACGATGGCTAGTCGGAAAGGATAGACACGAAGAAGCGCGAGCATTCGTCGTCAAATATCACGCCAACGGAGATGCAGATCATCCTATCGTCAACCTTGAAATGTCTGAAATGATCGAGTCTCTTGAGCGTGATCCAATCACTGAATGGCGGAACTTCTTTGATCTCCGGGTTTTGTTTAAGACTAAAGCTAGGAGATATAGGACGATGTTGAATTTCACATTCGCTTGGTTTGGACAATTCTCTGGAAACNNNNCATCTTCGCCACAGCCGGAGCAAGAATGCACGACGTAATCGGCCGACGAAAAATGCTTCTCGGTGCCACTGCTGGTCTTGTCCTAGCTCTGTCCATCACAGCAGGTACAGCAGCCGGGTATGTAAACACGGGAAGCAAGAGTTCTTCAACCACGTCCATTGCATTCATCTTCATCTTTGGAGCTATTTTCGCATTCGGTTTCACGTCAATGCAACCCATTTACCCAGCTGAGGTGATGAGTAACGATATGAGAGCCAAAGGAATGGGAACCTACAAGTTGGTAGGAGGATGTGCAGGATTCGTAAATACTTTCGCAGCACCCACTGCTCTCACTAATGTAAGTCTTCTTCCCTTTTCAATTTCCAACTCAGATGCTTGTAACAAAACTGACATACTTGATACAGATCGGATACTGGTTCTACGTCTTCTTCGTCTTCTGGGACGTCTTCGAGTTCACATTCATGTACTTCATCTTCGTCGAAACGAAAGGCTTGACACTGGAAGAAATGGACGAGATCTTTGAGTCGAAGAATCCCCGGAAGGCGAGCACGAGTATTAAGAAGGCGAAGGTGCAGGTTGTGGTTGATGAGGAGGGTAATATCCAAGAGCAGATCAAGACTCTGGCTTAGTCTTGCCACAGAGGGAGTGCAAAAGGGATTTGAGCTGGGCTCAATGAATGCGATGTGATGATGAAGGTTTAGGGGCTGAAAAGGAGTTTTCTTTGCTTGCTACTGGAGAATGCGGATTTGTATGTCATTTGAAAGGGGGTATGTTGTGGAATTTCTGGGAAACTGCGAAGTTCTTATTGATCCTCTTAATTACTTTACATGTCTTGCCACAGCGTATGTAATGTTTCGTGAAGAGAAATTATTGTGATGCAACCGAATAGTATAGGGCCAAGTTACACGAAAGCTTAATAAAACTATCAAGGTATATACCAGTTTTATAAAAACGAAATAAGCTACAGGAGAATGGGATAGATGTATGGTGTGAAAAACAATCAACATCTTGAGATCAGCCTAAGTATACCTATTGCTGAAGTAACGGTGGAAATATTGGGAGTAATTATGCCACAATATTAACTCTTTCCCGCCTCATGAACAGTGCAATCGCAAACCCCATCGCCGAACCCGCAAGATTTAGATAGAACATTTTCCCAACATTCAATGCAATAGCGTCAAGAACCCGTTGACTAACATCAACAGTAAGGTCCTGAATCAAACCTGTCTTGACTCCATTAATGGTAGACTGGATCAAGCTCCGCGAAGTCCCAGGGAGTATATCAGATATATCACCCGTTGCGCCCTCCAAAAACACGGAAGTCGAAATTCCAAGCGATAATGTAAGACCAGCCATCTGTGCACAAGACAAGAATGCTGTGACCTCGGGAATAGCGGATTTTGCTACTTTCAATTGTCCAATAGTATAGCCGAGTTGAATCACAGGGCCAACCCCTAGTCCTTGGATAACAGTGTATCCGCAAATGGCACCACGGGATGAAGCACTGTTGATTGTAGAAAGTAATCCGTTTCCGATAAGCATAAGCGAGCTAGCGCCAATGAACCAGGCCATGTAGACTGGAAATCGTGGAAGTAGTGGTCCACTAACTCCTCCACCCGCGACAGCGGTGAAGACAAATGGGAGAGTATAAACTGCGGATTTCAACGACGAGTCGCCAAAGGTAAATTGAAAGAAAAGAGGCAGCGAATAGATGGTGACAACAATGTTTGCGATGGAAATGGCAGTCCAAGCGAATAAGCCCACCATCAGCCAGTCCCCGATGAAGTGAATGGGAAAGATTCGATCAACCGTGAGAATGTTGAAACGTTGCTGTAGACTGAACAACACCCATGCTACCACTGTCCCAACGTACAAGCCGATCATTTGTTTACTTTGCCAATCGTAGATGGCACCACCGAACCCGAGGACCATGACAATTGTCGTGACGCCTCCTAAAAACAACAAAGCTCCCAGAAAGTCTATTCGTCTGATGCGGTTCCAGAGTTTCTCAGAAGATGATGGTAGGATAGAAGGGACAAGCCAGATACAGGCTGGAGTCGTGAGCCCTGCAATACAGATGTTCAGGTAGAAAGCCCACCTCCATGTCGCACTCGAGTCGGCAAATGCACCACCGACAACTGGACCCAGAATTGTCCCCAGACTCCAAGCTATTCCGACAAAGTTCAAATATTGGTTTCGCTCAGTAGGTGTTGTCATGGCAGTCAAAATATTAAGGGTGCCTACATAAATGCCAGAGCCACCGAGTCCAGCCACAGCTCGACCTATGAGTAGCCCTTCGATGGACTGAGCCGAAGCAATCACAACGGAACCGACTTCGAATATCAGCAGAGCGGAGAGATAAAGCAACTTGTTGTTCACCTGCCCATATAGTTTTGCCCTGTTTAGATACTCTGTCAGAATTATAGCACATCTAAATCGTGGTGAAAATTCAGAGAGAGTTCATACCACAGAGGGTTCGCTCCCACTTCTCCCATGGGATACGATATTGATAGCCAGGCAAGTGTATCGACTCGATTTCCAAATGTCTCGATGATACTAGGCCGCACATTGGCCATCACCGTGTTATCCAAGGCATACAAGAAAGTGGCTGATAGAACGGCCAGGTTGACGATAAACCATCTAGCACCAGTCACCTTTCGTGAGACCTGATCATCTTCATCTCCAGTATGGCTTTCGGGGATTGTCGCCCCGTCGCTCTCCTGGGTACTTTTCTCGTCTATTGGGGGTGACTTTGGCGGCATTTTCGTCTAGTTGTCGCTGTAAAAAAGTAGGGTATCATTGTGAGGTATTGGGAAAAAGAAACCAACGAGATGTCAACAAAGCCTCATCAGCGAATGTTGGTGCCAAGGGACTAGTGTATATACAGCCGACTATGCGGAGATATGCTTGAGGTATTCGTTACGAAATACGGGAGACTGTTTTGTTGGGCCAAATAAGATAGCTGTCCAGTCGATACACTTGCACCCACCAATAACCCCGTGATATAGCTTTTGAATTAAACATTTTCTGACATCAGAGACATGAAATAATACCAACACAAATTAGTCAACGATAAATTATGAAAGAGGCCAACAAAAATGAACAAACAAGTGACGTACTTGCAAATGAGCTTCTCTAACATGGCCTCGAAGATGACCATAAGGGAAGCAGCTCTTAGAGCTTCAATGTCTCAAAGTACGTCTGCAAGTCCCTGGTACTGTGATAAATCATCTACAAGGCAAATACGTGGGGCGGATGAAGGAGTACCAAACAGCGTAGACTAGTGGCTCCTACTCGCTAAAATTCCTTCGCTGTTTTGATCAACATTTTCCCGGCAGAAAACAAGTTGGCTTGTTGGACTTATCCTCAGATTTCTCACCCGTAGATTGTTATACACGTAGAAGATTACGATGATCGATACCTTCTTGTAGTCGGAGTTTTCTCCCTCGGGTCTCTACGGAGTAATTAAGATTACATACCTGCCTAAATGGGAAGGGTTGCCTCTGTAGTCTATCATGTTGGTACTAACACGATACCAACACACGGTAAGAAACAATTCTTGGACAATGCTACTCTGTAAAAAGCTGTTCTCTGAGTGGCCCAGAAAGTGGTCTTGCCAACTTTGTTACTCCACCGCCCTTACAATTGCCTCAGAGACGATTTGCCACCAACATTTTGACCTCTACTGTATGTATATAAGTGTAGGTGCCATTTTAGCTACTTGCAGTCAAAACTGATCCATCTGCAAGGCACAGTCAGCCAAACACAACCTGCGGTTGAAAGTAATTCCGCCCAAATGCACAACCGCATGCCAAGACCTTTCCAGACATCCAACCAAATCAGCTGTTGGTAATATGGTGCGACCAGTCATCCTAGGACTGCGACATCTTTTAAGCTGTATCTATCTGACACTTATTTTGAGTCTTACAAGCGTTGTTTCTGCTACAATTCATCGCCAAGAAGAAATGGGAGTCTACACTGAATTACCATCCACTCTTCAGGAGGTTGATGTTATTATTGCAGGAGGTAATTTTGGCCTTTGGTAGATTTGATCTCAGTGTCTAACTACAATCAGGTGGAACTGCCGCTTGCGTCATTGCATCCAGAATCAGCGATGCTGATCCCCAGTTGTCGATATTGGTTGTTGAGCAGGGTGGAAATAATCTAGATGACCCTACAATCGTTCATCCATTGCTCTTCCTCAGTCATCTAGCGCCTACCAGCAATGCAACCCTGTTTTATCAAGCAACCGCCGAGGAACAACTAGGAGGGCGTGAACTTGTCGTTCCGTCTGGAGGTGTTCTTGGAGGAGGCTCGTCTATTAATCTCATGATGTATAGCCGAGCTCAGCGAACGGACTTCGATAACTGGGCAACCGATGGCTGGAGTGCTGACGACATGATTCCGTATCTCAAGAAGGTTTGTTCCATCTCTCATTGAATCTATTATGCTTGATAATCTAGCTAACTACATCTATAGCTCGAGACGTACTCTGGACCTGGTTCGGAGGCCACTCACGGCTTCAACGGCCCAGAGCAAATATCTGGTGGTACATATCGAGCAAACAGATCCACAGATCAATTCATCGAGGCGGCTGCAAAGGTTGGCTATCCGGAGATTGCGGATTTGCAAGGTCTGGATTTCAACAATGGTGTCCAGCGTGCTCAACGATTTATTAGTCCAGAGGGTAAACGACAAGATGCAGCTCACACGTACTTGCATCCCCGGCTCCAAGACGGCAAACACCCTAATCTGAATGTTCTTGTAGAGACTCAAGTTCTGCGAGTCATATTTGACGGCAAGAAAGCATCTGGTATTGAAATTCAGCCCAATCCAGCAAAGCAGACCAACGTCACTGGTGCCAGCAAACAAACTATCAAAGCCAAAAAGATGGTCATCGTTTCTGCTGGTGCTTTGGGAACACCACTTATTCTTGAGCGTTCAGGCGTAGGTAATACTGATATTTTGAACCGTGCCAACGTTTCGGTGGTCGCAGATGTCCCTGGTGTTGGTAACGAGTATCAAGATCATCATCTCCTCACCTATCCATATTTGAGTAGCTTAGAGCCTAACGAGACTGCTGATGCTCTTACTGGTGGCCGACTCGATGTTCCTGAGCTAATCGCAACGAATGCACCAATCTTGGGCTGGAATGCTCAAGATGTGACTGCAAAGATTCGACCTACTGAGGGCGAAGTCCAAGCACTAGGCCCAGAGTTTCAGTCATCTTGGGACAAGGACTTCAAGAACAACCTGAATAAGCCACTGATTTTGATGTCTTTGTTGAGCGGGTAAGTATTAAATATCTCCAGCTTTCTCCACGTAAATTAACCAAGGCCAGATTTCCGGGCGATCCAACCGGTCTTCCCATAGGACAATATCTTTCAATCTCGACATTCTCCCCTTATCCATACTCTCGCGGCCATGTAGGTACCATTTACTACGAGTTGAAAATCTATTTGGCTATCTTTTACTCAGAGAATTTTCCATTATTACCCCATTAACCCTCCACAAATACTCAAAGGAGCCTACTGACTCGGTGGTTTTGGATTTTAGGTTCACATCAACAGTACTGACCTCAGCGACCCGATTGATTTCCAAACTGGATTCTTCCTCAATCCAATCGATATCACAAAGCATGTTTGGGCATACAAGAAACAGCGCGAAATGATTCGTCGCATGGATGTTTACAGAGGAGAGCTGGCTGCCGGACACCCTCCATTCCCACCTGGATCCGCGGCGGCAGCAGTTGTACTTGATTCTCCACTCCCAGCAAACATCACGGACATTAAATATACGACTGAGGATGATGCTGTTCTCCGTACATGGCTAATTCAAAATGTCGGCACTACCTGGCATTCCCTTGGTACATGTAAGATGGCACCACTTTCACAAGGAGGAGTGGTAGATCCCAGTCTTAGTGTCCACGGTCTTGAGAACCTGAAGATTGCGGATTTAAGTATTGTGCCGGGAAATGTTGCGGCTAATACTGCGGATACGGCTTTTGCTATTGGCGAGAAGGCAGCTGATATCTTCATTAAGGAGCTTTCTCTCTGTTCTTGAGGGTTTCATATCTCGACGCTGTTGTTGCTAGCAATTATGAACACAGTCTCTACATTTTTTCTAATTCACGAGAGTGTTAACAAATACGCTAATGGCGAAGTTGGAAAACTCCATTAATGTCCAAGCGAACACTCATCCCCATCTCTACATCTTTCAATTTAACTAGTCTTCACGATAGTTATGGAAACACGAAAATCCTTAAATATTGGTCTGTTATAAACAATTTTATCTTTACTGTATACATATATATATATATATTACGAAAGATTATTTTCCTAAACGTCTAACACAGGTTGTCTTGCTATACGGAAGCTAATAGAAATTCAAATCGAATAACTAATCTAAAACATTTCTATGGTTTTCCGTTATGCAAAGGCTTTCGGGATAATATTATTATAAAGCTAGGTATTTCCAGAGTAATAACGACATCTCTTGAAATGTAAGTAGTCAACTAGATCCCCACAAGAAGCCCCCACCCCCGAAACATTATTTGAAAGCCAACCAACCGCAACGTTTCAATCCCTCTTAGCGAGTCCCAGCGAGCCCCATAACGACCCACCCCACCAAGACTGATCAAATATACTCCGTAGGCAAGCAAAATTTACTCATCCAATCACAAATATATCCAAAGAGGCCAGATGGCGGAGTGGTTAACGCGACAGCCTAGAAAGCTGTTCTCTTCGGAGGCGTAGGTTCAAGTCCTACTCTGGTCGCACAGCCTATCTTTTTGCCACGTGATCAACATCAACAACCATCCTAACCTTATTCGTAGTGTTGACTTTTCGAACCCTTCGGCGGACGGGGAGGCGCAAGTTCGAATGTAAGCTTTCCTAAGAGCGTATAATCCCATTAGTATAATATTAATAAATTATAGCTTGTTCTGGTCGGGTTTTCTTTTTTTTTCTTTTATAAGCTCGCGGGGCTCGCGGCGCAGGTTGGCTTTTCGAACCCTTCGGCGGATGTGGCGGCGCAGGTTGGTTTCTAGAACCCTTCGGAGGACGTGGAGGCGCAGGCGTCTTATTATAGCCCTAGTATACTAATTTATGATAGCTTGTTCTAGTCGGTATTATACTTGTATCTTTCTTTCTTTTTACTACTATTCGGCGGCCCAGGCTTTTCGAACCCTTTAGCGAGTATAAGAACTTAAGTATAAATCTTATTATTTTAGTTAATCTATCTAATAAATGTTATATTTCAATGAGGATTGTTATTTTTAGTCTTTAAGTTTTTGCCGGAATCTTTTATCTATACCTGCTACCTATTAAAATTCCACCCGTGATTATAGCGTAATAAAATCTAGTAACGAGACAAAAGAATAATAATAAATTTTGTTTTTATTTGAGTATTTATAACTTCGTAACCATATACGCTTTATAATCTTAGTATAAGAATCCAGGGTACTCTTATTTCCCTTGAATAGGTAGGCGAAGACCCCGTTAAGATCACCCAGGCGTAATCTTACACGTGTACACTCTATATATAAACAAGACACATTTTTACTTAAGTTATGTCCTGTCCTGGGAAAATGCTCGTTCTAGGAATAATTCACAAGTTTATATATTCTTGCGGGTAGTAGAATGATTATGTATGCTGTTCATTATTAACCAGCTATATGTATCTACCTCGTCCAGACTCCTGACTCTAGAATTTGCTTTATATACTACATGTATGTTCCACATCTGTCTGACCACCTGCAGCCATCCCATGATCACCTGCACTTGACCCACCTTTGTCTGAATCTACTCTGAGGGTTTGGGCTTGGCGTCCCTGTTCACACAAACTGCCCTGGGCAATCGCAAATTGGACGATTGTGGAAAACCACCTGGGCAGATTGCATTCTTTTGTCTCATAAACATACACTATCCGGCATGCAAGTCGCGATCCAGGAATCCTAACTCCCATTACAAACCCCCATACAGAATTCCTTCCAAACAATATCCACACCCAACACATCTACGGAGCACCCTTATTCCGTATGACGACCCCTGAAAGTACGACTACTTGGCCTGCCCCTTCTTTCCATCCGAGCAGTAACAAAAAGGCTTTTTATTGAGGGCACAGTCCGGCTGTACCAGACTCTGTAGCGAAAAAGTCAGTAAACATTTCCCGTCACCAACAATTGATATGAGAAGATACGTACAGCTGGCTTACAAAATGTTTTACAAGATGCTACGCATGGATCCTCTTCAGGCTCTGGAATGGTTAAGTCGCCCATCACACCTACAGAGACGAAGGCTAGTGCTAGGAGGAGACTTATAGACTTCATGTTGAGTGATTTAATGACGGGTTTGAATTGTGTAAGGCAGGCTGAATGTAGGTGCGTGTGATGTGTGTAACAAACTGAATAGACGAATGTCTCTCTCTTGATCTTGGCTCTCTTTCAGAATCAAAAGAAAACCGATGTTGGCATTTGGGTCTTCTTTCATTATATACACCTTTTAACTTTAACCTCTCCAGGATGGGCCACGTAATTAACCTGTCGTCCTAAAACATCTTGTTTCGGGTATTCTGTACCAAGCCTTCCCAAGAGATGTTACGAAGTATATTTCTCGGACAAGGGTGTTCCCTTCTTATATAGCTTGCTTAGCTGGGTTATGTCGTAACAAATACTGCGCTTCCTCCCAGATTCTACTGGAGTCTGAAATATCGCATGTACGGAGGTAACCTTGTTACTTTTACGTTCGCTGCTTACATGGATACTGTATACTAGCTTTCGTATGGAAATAACCGAGGATATCCTTATCGAGGATCCTTGTATGGAGGTTTCCTGTAACACGTTGCCCTAGGTAAACTCTGTAACTTTTCATGGGTAACTTAGGTGGACTACAGGGTAAAACTCCTCCGTAAAACCTTTAGGGGGTGGACAGTCAATGCTGGACACTGTCGTGTAGATCATATGTGAAAAAAGTCTATATCGCCCAGATGTAAGTCTTTGATTCGCTGGTTTAGCTAAAAGGCGGGGCCGAGACGTACTATGACCAGCGGCGGTGTCCAGCTTTGAATGTCCACCCCCTTTATTATGCTTGGGACCAAGTCAACTCAGGGTTTATGCTTTTGTGTATCATTCATTCCTTTGTAAATTTCTAGTAAACAATTCGAGGACATTGTCTAGCTAGTTAGAACGAAACAAATAGTATCTGTACCCTACTCTCTTTATTACGTTAGCGAAAATTCGGTGGTATTCCATAATATCTTTTAGTAGATGCTTAGCTGGAGCAATTTCAATTTCTTCTCATAGTGTTGAAATTGTTACATGCTCTATAATTGTGCTACCTAATATAAACCCCGACATTCGAAGTACAGTACGGCGTATAGTCAGTCTACTTTTCAAAGTAGCTTTGCATGAAAGGATACTTATAGAGATGAGAAAGATTTCTTTGCGCACCGACGCAGTCCCATAGATATATTCATAGTCATACACATGAATAGCATTATATTGAAGTGGTATAATATTTGACACCTCATGCCAGAGTGCGAACTGAGAGACCAACACGCAGGTATATATCTCCCATTCCAAAGTCGCAACAGACAACCAAAACCCCTTTGAATATTCCCATACCATCGCCCCCGGAATACATGATCATATACTCATGCCGTAGCCAGCCCGGCGTCCCACGTTTTCCAAAAGGCACTATTCATCCTACATCTTCGGCGTCGGGCCTCTCCTGCCATCATCACAAGCACATTTAAGCGTCTCGATACCATCCGTCATTCCACACTCCGACGACCTAGGAAACTAGAATCATAGAGTTAGTAAGAATTTACATACCCTTTACCATGCAATACTCTCTCGTCAAGAACAGAAGGAATCATACGTACAGACTTCCCGCAAAATTCCGCACATTTCGCTACGCATATATCGGATCCAGATTGTGCAACTGCGCTGGAAGAGAGAGCCAGGGCTAGGAGGATGCTGAAGGGCTTCATGGTTGAATATTTTGATTTGGGTTGGTGGGGTGCGAGTGAGGGATGTTGGGTGTCTGAATTTGTTGTTTAAGTTGTATATTGAATCGATTGACTAGGAGAATTGGAGGGGCGCGCCAGTTTCTTATAAGTTTTTATACCACTTTTGAAACCTATGGAATTACTGATATGATCAGGGGCCTATTTCCCGAGACGATTTCGTAACACAACCTCTACCGTGGTATTTAAATAGTCCACCAAAAAATGGGTAGATATGTCTTATATGCTTGCTAAGGGGTAGCAGGAGTTAGAAGATCACTTTTTAAGCCAGCGTTCGGCACTTGGAATACGATTCCAAGGATTCCAAGATTCTATTCCAAGGTTTGAATATTACAAAGGCTCTCCAATTTAGAACGGAATATTCTAAAGGATAAGGCCTTAGAATTTAGAATTCTAAAGGATATATATATATTACTATCTAACTAATAATACAGCTCTATTTATTATAAAGTAAGAACTAAAATTATAATTTTCACCTACGCCTAATTTACTATTATCGTCTCCTATATATACCTAGGTAAGGTGAATCCGAGTGGTTTTATATTTGTACTACCTATATACTATAGAAGGCGTAAAATACAGGTATTTAAAGCTCATTTATAAGTTAGTAAGATATATAGGTGCGATATCGTGAGATTAAAGTACTATAGCTAAGGCCAGGCTTCCTATTAGTCGCTCGGACCGGAACTACCTTTTTACAGGTTACGTAAGTATTCTAATTAGAATTTCTAAATATTCTACCTTTTAAAATAGTATATTCTAATACTTATACTATTTGGAACGGAATATTCTAAAGGGGGGTCCTGGAATGGAATGGAATTCCAAATGCCGAACGCTGGTCTGAAACTAGGGTAGAAAGTACTTGTAGATCCCCGTGCTACCGTAGTAAAAGGTGCTTACGAACCGTACCCTCCCTAGTACTTTTAAATACCTTTATATAATACCTATAAAAAGACTATTACTTATATTCTTTTTACAAAAGACTGCTAGAACCCTCCCTAGTACCCTTATATACTCTTATATACCTTTACTCTTATATATATACCTACCTTTATACCTTTATATACCTACCCTTATATACCTTTATACACCTTTACTCCCTATATACCTTTACTCCCTATATACAGCGTAGGAAAAAAAAGATCAATTAATCAATTAATAATCTAAATTATTCAGATTTAAATTAATTTAATTAGATTAATAGGTCTAGTTAATTTAATTTAATTAATTAATATATTAATTAGATTATTAATTAATTAGTATATACTATAAATAGTATAATATCTACTATAAATAGTAACTAAAGTATAAAGTAATTGTTCTAAAATAATACTCCTTTTAGTAGTAAATCCTTGTCTACGTCTATAAAGAACCCCTAGCTTTTTAGGCTTATTACTGCCTCTAGGCTCTCTTTTAATAGCCTATTCCTATTCCGGGTAACTATATTAGCTCCTAGGCTAAATATACGCTCGGTAGGAGTACTTGTCGCCGGTATTTAAAGATATTTCCTAGCTAATATAGATAATATAGGATAGCTAGTACTATAGGCCTTCTACTAAAGCAAGGGATGAGTCTATATAATTAATTAGTAAATTAATATATAATATATAAATCCCTTATTTACTTACTATTCTTGGTACTCGCTTATCTTATAAATAACACGTAAGCTTATCTACCTCGTCTTCGTCTTCGAGATATAAGTCGTCTATTTCATAGTCTCTATTACAAGGTTCCTCGGTAGTTAATTGGCTAGGAGGAAGCTAGGTAGCTTATAACTCTAATAAAGTACTATTTAAATATTAAATTAATATTAAATAAATATTAAATAAATATTATTATATATTTATAAAGGATTAGAGCACTTACCTTTTAACTTCCTCCTCTAAGGCCGTCTGAATATCCCCTTGAAAAAGGGGGCTTAAACCGATTAGAGCGAGCCCCTCTCGCTTAATCCTTAGGTCTAAAATAAGAGCTAAATAAAGAGCTCTATTCCTTTTAACTAAGCGACCTTACTTAGGAAAGTACTTCCTTAGCTTAGCGATACTAAGGTTAATACCCTCTCTAAACTTATTATTATCCTATATAAAGGTTAGTTATTTAATTAATAATAAATTAATAATTAATTAATAAAACTTACTATAAATCGTAGAGCTAGATCCTCTAGCCTTCTATAGATCTTATAGATATAAGAGACTATATAGTAGATAGTCGAGTATTTCTCGGCTTGAAGTTTAGTAGTAGCTATTATAAAGACCTCTAGAACGTCTAATAGGTCTTTAAGAAAGGTCTCTTCTTTATTACCTACTAATAACTTCTTATTCTTAAAAACCTTTGTATTAGATATAGTTATAACTAAATTAATCGGTTTAATAAGAGCTAGGAAGTTAAAAAGCATTAAATAAGTACTAGACCACCGAGTCTTTTAGTCTAAAGGCCTTATAATTAGTATATTCCTTAAAGTAAACAAAGTCTCGCTTAGGGGTATTAAGCTACGTACCGAGTTGAGGCTTTCGGTTATACTTAATATTCTAGCTCTTTAACTGTTACTTTAAAAGCCTAGCGTTCTTCTAGCTATATTTCAAGCCTATAATAATCTTTCGAATCTTTTTCTATATAGAGATATCTAAAGTTATTAGTTATAAAATATTATATATATATTAATAAAATATTATATATATATTAATAAAATATTATAATAATATAACTTACTAGTCTCTTCTTTCTCTTCTCCCTCGTCCTCGATCCTAGAGTAATCAGACTCTCCTATATCGTACGCGCTATAATCGTCTTTTAAAATAGCCTTTAAAATATCTTATACTATAAGGTTTAAGACGTGAGCCGCGTAAGGAGTATCGCCTCGAAACCTAAAACCACTTATATTATAGTACCTTATAAAGGTAGCTATAAGGGTATCGTTTAACGAGGCGTTATCCCTTATAATACTATTTAAATATTAATAAAATATAAATATATAGATATTTACTTACCTAGTTATATCTAGGTCTATTTCGTAGTCTTTTAAGGTCTCTAATAGTACCCTAGACATATAGATACCCGAGTAGCGCTCTATAAGTGGCTTTAGAGCTAGCTAGTACGCCTTAAGCTTAAAGTCCTAGTCGATAAAGTAACTAAGGAGTTAGTTTATTTACTTTTTAAGCGAGCCTTAAAAGTACTTACATAGTGATTCTAAGGTACGCATCTTGGCTAATTGAAGTCTAGGCGTCTAAAGTAAGGCTAAAAGAGCTATTTACTAGCGCGTGATCTCTTAATTACGTTTGTATAGTCTCTTTACCGCTTAAATAAAGCGAATTTAGCTCGTTTCGAAGTAGAGACTTATAAATAGAAGGATAGCCACTACTAATAATTAGTACTTATATATCTTTATAAGCTTATAAGAGGTTACTTACCTATATAGATACTCGACTAGCTCCTTAAAAGAAGGAGAGTAAACCGAATTAAAGCTAAGATTATTCTTTATAATAAAGCTTAATAAAAGCTTCTTAAAAGTCTCCTTATTAAACTCGACTAGTTTCTTAGCTAGTTAATTAAGGAATCGCTCTAGACTAGTACTAGCGCTAGTACTAGGAGCACCGGGTTCTTAATTCTCGTTTCCTATATAAATTAGTATTAGAAATATAATTAAAAGACCCTACGAACCGTTACTACCATCTATAATAGATTGAATTGGAATAGACTTGTGTGAAGCCCTGAAGTGGGTTATATAGTTGCTAGTAGATTGACCGATTTTCTACTTAACCTAGGTTTTCCTATATAAATTAGTTATATATTAGCTTATATAAATAAAGACTTTAAATTAAAAGAGCTAGCGTACTAGCAGCCTTTAATAAGGCACTTAATTATACAAGTACGAGGGAGGTCTGGGTCCTCGCTAGCAGTATCGAGGACCTTAGATAAGAGCTTACGCTTAAAAATAAGCGGTTGAGTTTCGAGGTTAATAGTGAACCTAGGGGTATTGTGAGTATTATTAGTACGTTTGGTGGTTTGAGAAGACATAGTAATGTTAATAAGTGGATAAGGCGTTGTTCTTTAATAGAAAAGGTAAGGATTCGATTTTATATATTTTTTTAAGTGAATAAAATAAGGGTGAAGAAGTGAATAAAAACAAAGAAAAGTCGGTTCTTTTATGTCTATTCTCCTTAGGATATTTTTTTTTAGTATTTCTATTATTAGTTACTATTATTAGAACCTATATTAGCTAATAATATAATTATAGGCTAGCGTTATTAATAAAGGACGGNGCGTTATGCAGGGAGGGTGGGCATAATCCGAGTGGCCGGCTCCACTACGGCGATCTCGGACCCACCCCCCGAGTCTCGGGCCGGCCGGGCTCTGTATTAATCTGAATTAATCTGAATTAATCTGATTACTTAGCGATTTAATTTAATTAACTAAAATATTAATTAGATTTGATTTGATTAAGTACTATTAATTAAATCAAATTAAATCATTTCCTACGCTGCCTATATAACACCTACCTCCCTATAAAAAGACTATTACTATTACTTACTTACCTCCGTATATAATACCTATAACAAGACTATTACCGAACACTCCCTAGCTATAGCGCTCTCACGTACCTCCGTACCTGCGTACCTTCGTACCTCCGTACCGTACGTAGTAAAAAGAAATTGGAATTGGATAAGATCATAAGGGAGGTGAATAGATGAATAGATGAGATGGTGAGGAGTTTGAGGAGTTTGAGGAGCTTGATGAAAGGATGTTGTTATGTTAAAGGGAGAAGGAAGGAGGAGGGAGGGAAAGGAAGAGGGAGGGAGGGAGGGAAAGGAAGGGAAGAGGAAGAGAGAATACGTAGATAGATGAAGGATAGATAGATAGATAAAACAATACCACAAAAAATACACACGCAGAATAACCAACCACCCACCCACC